>BQNB010112817.1:5200-22073 GCA_026074375.1 Tanacetum coccineum | reverse complement strand
GTGCACCAAATTCATACGAAACTCACCATGGAAATGGAACTCACCTAGGTGAGTTTTACCACCGGAGTGGCACTCGCGCGTGAGTGGTAAACTCACCTAGGTGAGTTTACTCCCACTCCGTCCAGCCTAAATATTAGTATAGAAGTATAGATAAAGGGATGTTACAATTTTATAGAATTGAAGACATTTAATTTTCAAGATTGTTGTTACAAGTTTATAGAATTCAAGTCATTTAATTAACACGCTGTTACAAAGATTATTTGACTCAATTTTGATTGTTATAAATACTGAATTAATTAGTATTATTACATAACTTTTGAGTCAAATTGTAATGTCTTAGTGCATTGACTAATGACTTGCTACTTTCTTATTAAAAAATATTTTTGTTCTTAATTTTTTAAGACTTCTATATATAAAATGTCCTAAATGCATTATATAGTAGTATAGATATAGATATAGATAGAAGATAGAATGTCTTAAATACATTATATAGTAGTATAGAAGATATGTATTAGCATATAAATTGTATAAAGCTTTGTGTGTTTTATTAGTTTGTACAATGTGTATAATAACATGTACTTTTCATTTTAGGTGTGTTTTAAAAATTACATTAATTAGTAATGAGTGTTTTAAGAATAACATTAAATGTGTTGACCAGTCAATAAGTTTGTGTTGTGAATTCGTTAATTGTACATATTGCATTAATGTTTGTATTATTGAATTTCAACTCTTTGTTGTTAGCATTAAAGATTGTACAATGTACATCAATCATTGTATATAACTTAATTTTTTTGCATTGAATTAAGAGAGAGATATGTGGCAGAATTTTATTGTTTACATAAAATGTTATACAACGTGCATAAGAATTTATATTACTTAAAAAAATGCATTGAATGAGGAGAGAGATGTGTGTTAAAAATCATTTTGTTATTTTGTTGTTTGCATCAAATGTTGTACAGTAAGCATAAATAGTTGTATTACTTAATTTTTGACATTTAATGAAGATAGGGTGTCTAATTTGTGGTGAAAGATTGCATTTAACGATTGTACATTACGCTTTTTAACTTAGATTACTTAATTTGTTGGTTGCTTTTAACGATTGTACATTATGCTTTAGAACTTGAGTTACTTAATTTTTTAACATTCAAGAATGGGTGGAAAATGCTTTATAATTTAGTATAGATGTTGTTTAGAATTGCTACTCTTATATAAGAAATTTATAAATACATGTAGGGATGAGCATTTGGACTCGAAACTCGGTATCGAATCGGAATCGTACCGGTACCGTACCGAAATGGTACCGACTCCCGGTATATGATACGGGACCGATACCATGAATCGAGCAAAAAAAATCAGGACCACTAATTCAGTATCGGTACCAAAATGAGATAGTACCCAAAATTACACGAAATTTGATTAGTCATAAGAAAATAAACCAAACGTCCCAAAAACCTACTGTAACAACCATATTTCCGTCACAAATCTAAAAAAAATTAAACCCTAACTTATTATTAATCGCTCAATCATCAACTTTACTATCATTAAATCATCTCAATCATCATCACTTAAAAAAATAAAGGTTTTTTTACATATGTAATAAGACGTCCCTAATATGTACCGTAGTTTGCAATGATTATTAGTTTATTTTATCTAATAATCATGATAGATAGTTACATCAATGATTATTAGTTTATATATCGAAATCGCACGTATCAATATACATATATTAGCTTGTCGACTCAAGTTGTTAGTCATATACGAATATATTATTAGCATATAATAATTGTTTGTTTATTATATCTAGTTCACATATATGAGTATACATAGTTATATCAATGATTATTAGTTTATTTTGTATCTAATTCGCTTAAATTGATTTTATGTATAGAGATGACACAATTTTTAAAGAAATCTTAATGTTGAATATTGATGAATCGGATTCGAGTTATGATAATGAACTCTCGGTTCGAAATCACTCGAAAATGCACGTTATATCTTGTTTTTTGTTGTTGTCACAGAAAGTTACTAGCGTGAAATCTATAATTTTGTTTTTGGTCTAACAAAAAACGGGAAGTACCGGATAAGTACCGATTTCCTAGTACCGTTACCGGTTCCAGTACCCGAATCCTGTTCGGTACGGTACCGGTACACCCGTTTCATGCTCGGGAAAAAATCGGTACCACCCATTCGGTACAAGGTCGGTACCAATCTGGTACCGTGCTTATCCCTACAATGAACCTAACGGCGTTTGTATGATAACCTGAAAAATGAAATACAATTAAGCATAATTAGCATATATGTTACGTTTTTGCCCAACGGTGATATGTGATATATGTGTCTGCTTAGTCTTGTTTAAGATGTCTAACGGTTCAATTGTCAACTAAACCAACGTGAGGTTGATAATTGACCACTACATCTTAAATACCTATTATTTTGGTGTTTATGATATGTTTATCCTTATATTGATATGCTTCCTTGACATATATATACATAATCCTTTCCTGAGCATATATTTAATTTTCAATCTATGTCAGCATCTACCTCAACTTCCAATACGGGTTAATTGTCTGGAATTGAACCCTTAACTAGTACTAACTTCTTAACATAAGGAGAGATCAAGTGAAACTTACTCTTGGAGTAATGAACCTCGATCATGCGCTTCCTATTGATCCTCCCACTGCACTTACTGCTACAGTACAACAGATCAGAAACGTGCTTATGAACAGTGGAAGCGATCTAACCGTATGTTGCTCATGATCATTAAGAACTCTATATCTATTGCTATTCGAGGAGCCATTCCTGACTCCGAAAATTTTGAAAAAAATTCACAACATGTCTAAGAATTGGTGCATGATATCTAAACTAACTTTAATTCATGTCAAAACTTTGTGCGTACACGATTATTAAAACTAGTTTAATGTTTAAAGAATTTAGAGTAAATAGCTACCTAAGTATTGGACGTACTTAAAAACAGATAAGCTTTGAAGTTGAAACGTCAAAGCAAACATTGAATTGGTTGGTTGGTTAGTGGTAGAAATCTATCTGTATTTTCTTAATCCATTGGATAAAGTCATAAGTCATATAAGTCATGCAAACTTATCTCAATATGTAAAGTCTTTTTATATTGTAAATTATATATTAGTGAAAGGTACCGGTCAAATTGTTGCTTTAAAAACTGTATATTGTTCAAGTCTTAAAAGATAAAAGACTTTTGCTCCCATAAAAAAACTTATCCAATACTTCGGACGTGAACTATTATTAGAGATGTTTAGATTTTTGTTTTGTTCAGTTTCGTTCGGTCATAGATATGGTCATATGGAAGCTAATGAGCTCAAAAATCACTTATAGCAACAGTGAATGAGCTTACCGTCGATCTATCAGAGATTTACTAGACAAATATTCGAACTTGAGTAGACTATCAAGAGGAGTTTGAGTCTTACAATTACATGCTCTGAAATCAAGTTTGATGGGTGTTTTCTCAAGTATGTCGTTATACGTATATTTTTTTTACCCTTAATGTTGATGTATGTTTACATAATTATCAAATCAAGTCTGGTCAGTCTAGTATATGTGATATGATATTTCACCTATTTTGTGAGTAAAGGGTTTCCCCGATAAATTTTCTTACGCCAAAAAATAATTAAGTACAAAGAATGAGGGTGAGTCCCACATCTCCGCCCGTTACATAGACAAACAACTTCCTTGGAGGAAGAAACACAACTTGACTAGACCTATAAAAGAAACAATAATATAAGAAAACCATTTCTTCTTACGACCTCTAACAAAAATATCCACGTTATCACAGATAGATTGAATCTTATCAGGAATTTTCTGACCTTCATACAAATCATCATCGTATGGGTCGTAGTCGTAGTCATCGTTCTCGTAAGATTCCTTCTACTGCTCAAGCAAACTATTAGTACCATAGACATCCTTCCTAGCAAAAAAACTAGTCATTTCATTATCAACTGAAGCAACTTCATCCTCACTATCATAATCTCCCGAGAAAACAACCTTTTCCAAAGGTTTTCCCTCATCATCCACAAAAGTAACTTTTCCATCAATAATCAATATTTCAATCTTATCAATTTTTAGATTTTAACTAGGAAGTATTTCGCGTCCGTCGTAACACAAGAGGAAAATTCAATGTAGATGCTTAACTATTTAAAGACTCAAGGAACTAATACTTGCAATTTATTTTTTAAGCAAATAAAAAAAAACCACTTTCCTTTTTTTGAAAATAGCATATCTTGCAGACGATAAATCGTTAAGTTAAAAGAATCATAACATTACGACGAGAGTTAAATTATCTTTCTAAAGAGGAGCAATTCTTTATGCTTTCGACTAACTTGTTTTTCGATTATTTTTTTTAGTTGCGTCTGAAAAATAACATGTGATTTATTATTTTAAAATAATATGTGATTTGTTAAATCACACGTGGTTTCAAACATACAAATCACATTGATTTTTTCTAACACAAATTTTAATATTAAAACAAAACTTGAAAAACAAAAGTGCGTAAAAAGTATATCGAAGTGCTCGTGCAGGGAATGATAAACAATACTCGTCGCGATGGTGTATTTTTTATTGCTTGACAATTTTGCAAGATATTTTATTTTTAAAAAAGATGTAGAAACTGTGTTTTTTCTATTTTGATTAAAAACTGAGTGACTATGATTGATTCATTGGGTCTATAAACAATTTTGGGTCTACAGTGATCTCAACTCTGCGAAAAAATGTTATCTTAATAATCTTAACTTGTAATGCGAACATAGATCATAAATATTGTTTTGTCCCAATCTATTTAACCGCATACGACATATCGGGACGAGTAAATGTAAATACTTTAAACCACCCGCGAGGCTCTCGTATAATGTAGGATCCGAACAGGATCCCCGTTACAGTCAAGCTTGGACTCCGTATTAACAAAGGTCCGGGAAGGATTACAAGAAACCATGTGTACCCACTACAAAATCTCCATAGCATATTTTCTCTGAGAGAGAAACATACCTGCAAAATCATGAGTAACAGAATTCCCTAAAAAATAACTAAGGGCTCCCAAATCCGTCATCTCAAACCCCTGATGCAGAGATGAAATAATGCGTTGAAGTAAAGTTATAGATGACGCGGTTAGTACAATATCATATGAAACCTTAGTACTATGGCGATAAATAAACAAAGAAGAATCCTATCTACTATAAGAGAAGCCAGCTCATAGAGCATAACTAGCAAACCGTTGAAACCAATCACAAGGTGCCTCCTTTAAACCATTTAAGAAATGATGTAACTGACAAACATGATGCGGAAACGAGAATCTACAAGTCCAGGAGGCTGATACATATAAATTGTTTCTAAAAGATTGATGTTAAGAAAGGCATTCTTAACATCAAGCTGATGAACAAGCCATTTATGAGACAGAGCAAGTCTAAGAACAGTCCTAATGGTCGCCTATTCAACAACCGAACTACATGTGTCATCACAATCAATACCAACATACTGAGTGCACTCTTGGCAACAAATAGGGCCTTGTACATGCTCAATGACCCATCTGCATAATACCTGTAGCTAAACAACCACATAGATCGAACCATTTTAGTATTCGGTGGTTTCGAAACAAGCATCCAAGTACTGTTTATAACTAAAGTGTTATATGCATCGTACATAGTAGCACGCCAATTAGGGTTAGACAAAGCTAGAGAAGGAGACTTAGGAAGATGAGATATATGAGACATATAGAAATTAAAATGAGGATTACGCTTAATAGTACCAACTTGAGCACATGTGACCATCAAGTGAGTTTGAGTTGGAGGGTGTTGAAACGATGTAGTGGGGTCGGTAGGTTTAGTGGAATGGGCCATATGATATGGGCTGATAGGTTTTGGAAAATAGGATGTTGTAACCGGTTGTTGGTGTTGGGCCATAGGTGTTGGAATTAGGTAGTGGGTGGTGAGAAGCTTTTATTGGTGATTCGTTGAATTTGTTTATGCTACAGGCCATGGTAGAGTATGTTGGGCTGGATTTGTAGGATAATATGTGTTATGTATTTAAGTGTGAGTAAGAGGGGTCGGGTTAAAAACTCATAAGGAATAAATCTAAATCTTTTTAAACGAACACATCTTATCATTTATATCCTTTTTCAGATGTACGAATTCTTTGCTACTCAAGGCTTCTAAATAAGACTCTGGTTCACCATACTCTTTTAGTAGCAAGTAGTTTACTGATGGTGAGTACCTTTGTGGGGCATTAAATTCTCTGTTGGAACTTCTTACATGCTATGAAGTAACATAGACTACTTACTCTATATCATTGTCTTTGTCTTCGTCGTCTGACCTTCTAATATTGTCGGAGCTCCCACTCATTTCATACCCCTCACTTGTATCCGAGCTCTCACCTAAGCTCTGAGTGACATCTAAACTCAAACCATGCTTTACAATTTTCTATTCTTTACAAGGTTATCTGGACGGTCTTCTAACGCCACTTGATCCTTCTATTTTGGCTTTGTTAGGTTACTAGACTCTGTTGCAGCCTTGGCTCTGTAAAGAGAGTCCTTATTGAATGTGGCATCTTTGCTTTTAACGACCTTGTGACCCTTCGTATCTTAAAAGCAATATCCCATCTCTTATGAGTTATGGGTTATGTATGTGCACTTCATAGCCTTTGCATCTAGCTTATCTTTTGCAACATATTTCACCTTAACATAAGAGTTACACCCAAATACCTTTTAGTGTGCGTAACTTCCTTCCTTTGTTATTACTTTTCTAGAATACGGAACAGAGGGTCTGCGATTAATTACATAAGATGTTGTATTAACTAAATCTGCCCATAACATATTTAAAAGACCTGCATGAAGCCTCATGCTCTTCACCATTTTATTCAATGTCCGGTTTATTATTTCAACAACACCATTATGTTAAGGTGTTTTCGAGACCATTTCAACATCTTAATCCCGTTCTCAACACAATACTCAATGAATCTTTGCTACTATACCCCCACCGTTATCAACACTTCACTCGAATGTTTGTTTCATTCTTTATCGCAACCTTCCACTTGTTAAAAGTATTAAATACCTCTCAATGTTTTAAAACCCTGTTTGACCCGGCCGGTTCAACCGTAAACTGGCTCGGAGATAGGGCCAGATGTAACTAGGTTTTTGCTTGTTTGAAAACCCGATTGAACAACCGGTTTTTCGTTCACCCGGGTCGACCCCCCGGCCGGGTCATGCATTTTTATCAAAAAATATAACAAATTATTTTTTTTCTCATTGATTTTTCTAATTTTAATTGACAAGTTGAAGTAGTGAGGGCATTGTTAGTTAAAATCTTATAAATGAGTAAATTAGATTTAAAACTATCTTAAAAACACCAACTAAGTTATAATATAGATTGTTATAACTTAGATTCATAAGTTGATTGTTGTTGCAAATATTTGCTACATTATAATAGATATAAAACATAAAACAAAGCTTATCGGTAGAGTGTTAATATTTTTCGTCGGTTCAATCGAATATAGGAAATATATCAGATAAATTATGAGATCATGCAATATTACATATTAAATATAGAAAAAAGTATACATATGTATAGAACCGGTTCGACCCGACGGTTCAACCAGTTGAACCGGTGACCCGATGATTAAACCGGGTCGATTAAAAAACTGAGTTTTAAAATATTGATACCTCTCATTTATTTTTAAGAAAATAAACCCATACCTTCCTGTTGGTATCTTCGATAAATGTAACATAGTAACGGGGTCCGCATATTAATGAAACAAATGTCGGGCAATAGACATCTGTATGAACTAGCTCGAGCCTCTTCATTTTTCTATTATTCCTAGACTTTAAAAAGATTACATTCTTATGTTTCCCTAATATACATGGCTCACAGAAGCATATGTCAGCCTTATGTAAATCGAGAATCTTGCTCTTTAAAGCTATAATCTTCATACCCTTCTCACTCATGTGACCAAGCCTCTGGTGCCACAGATTTGTAGTGCCTCTACCATTAATAGCTGCATTAATCCCATTAGAGTGTACCTCAACCATGTGCAACCTTACACGCTTGTTCCCATGAGCTGCAACCAAACTACCTTTGATAACCTTCCACTTCTCTAAAGCTTACATGATACCCTTTCTCATCAAGGTAACCCAATAGAGATGAACATACTATCTAGGCCTCGAATGTACATTACATCCTTTAGAGTCTAACTTGTACCCAAATAATTTTTGAGGACAACATCCCCAAAGCCCGAAATGTCTAGTGTCTTTTTATTTGCTAAATGGACCTTACCAGAGCCTATCCTGAACCTCTGTAAGACATCTCTGGAGTTGGTACCATGGAACGATGCAACAAAATCCTTAATCTAAGCCTTAATCATATTCTCAATGCAACATTTCACTACATCATCAAACTCTTCAGCAACCACATGTGTGATAACGCTCAAATTGAGTATGTTTTTAGGAGCGTTATCATGGTTTTTGTACATGTTATCTGGTTAATTTAACGTGCTTTTGCTACTAATATTGCACAAAGTTAGATTTGTATGTTAGTAGGTAGCCAAGACTAAAGAAGTGAAGAAAAGACCAAGAAAAGAGAGAAAACGAAGATATGTGCATGTACGAAGAATCCCTCGTAAAGATCAAGTTCAGGAAGCTTTTCAAGAGTCAAACATACAAGCTTCTAAGTCCCAAGATAGAGCTAAAATGAAGTTATATTGAAGTATAATGACCCACGGCGAAGCACAAGTCAAACGGGAAGCTAAAGTGTAAAAACAAGAAAAAAGTGTATGCTAAAACGTGTGGCCAGCCGACAGGCTGGAGGACGAGCCGCCTGGCTCAATTTCTAACCGCCCGGCTGGACCTTCGCTGACTTTTCCTTGTTGACTTCTAATGCCTGTTTGATCTCTTATCACTTAAGAACGATCAAGACTATTCTAGAACGCTTCTCCCTGCATTTTACAATCCTTTTTGCCCAAGAAACTTGCTTGGTGGCCAAGGGCATTTCAAGTATAAATAGGAGTAACCATGGCTTGTTTTTGGAGAATCCAATATTCATTCTCTCTTCTTTACATCACCAACAATTCTCCTCCATCCTTAAGGATGAATTTCCACTCATATTTCTCTCCCAAAAGACCATACAACCTCTGCCATTTCCAGAAGAAGGCTCAAACACATCAAAAAAGGTGTTACATATCATTTTCTAGGTCAGTATGAAGCGTATAGTCGATTGGAGGCTTAAGGGTTGCTCTAAATCCTTCCATTACCGATTGTGATTGCTACTTTGGTATACTCTTGTCAATTTCCATAATGTTTATGAATGTTATGATTGTTGAAACTTTGGTATTTGTTGAAATAATCATGGAGTAGTTCTTTATACACTTTTTTGGATGATGTTTATCATATGAGGTTTGTTTATGTTTGATTATGGTTTTGATCAATTTCATGTTATGTTTGAGATCCATTTGTGCTTGAGTTTTGTTCAATTGTTTATCAAGTTGGATTAGTTGTTGATGATTTGATAGGTCGAGAGGGTTTTTACCATTTTACTAATTATAATCATTTGTCTATGAATGATTGTTTTATGTATTGACCATTTCATAAACAACTTGATTATGAAAAGAGACTTGAGTATGATTGTTAACATATTTGTGAAACGAACCGCGAATCAAACTTGTTAAATAAACACAATTGTGAATTGGTTGATTTGGAATTTGTCACCATCATATTCTTAACTTATAATAATTGGTCATCATTTTCGTGTTATTAGTTGCTTTTATGGTATCTTGGCTTATGAAATCCATCTTACCAATTTCATATTGCTTATTACTTAGATTCTTCATAACCAAAAACACCCAAATCCTAGTGAACGACCTCGGCTTAACACACCAAGCTAGCTACATACGAAAGGGTCATACTTGCCTGTGTGTTCTTTGCTTATTTGGTAATTCGTGTTATAAATTTAAAACTAGTAGTCGCGAGACCCATCAAGTTTTTGGCGCCATTACTGGGGATTTGTTTGTGTTTTTATGTGTTTTGAATCTTTGTATTTCGTTTTATATCATTTGTGCTTATTTTGGCTTGCAAAAAATCACCCAAAACCATCCAGACGGATCCAGCCGGCCGGCTAGGTCCTTCAGCCGCCCTGCTAGCCCACAAATCCGAGCCAACCGGCCAGCTCGCTTCGCAGCCGCCCGACTGCTGCCTCGTCGACCACCAACAATCAACCAGCTGCTCGGATGGATTGCTCTGCCGGCCGGCTGGGGCACTTTTGATCAAAAACCATTTTTTTATTTTATAAAACTCGTTCTACCTCGTTTCCTCAGTTCGAGCCTTACCCAAAATCGTTCCTAGTTGTGTTTTAACTTGATTAAACTTCTGTTTATCGAGGAAAGAACCAATTACTCATTTTTTTCCAATTACCTAAAACCCAATCACCCCGTTTCATCCTTTGTGTCACTTTCGTATTTCTATCCGCTCCGGTTTGATCCTAAACCCCGTGGTTAGAACCCGAAGTCCGTCAAACCATCCGGTTTGATAGATTTGGTATAATTTTACGTTTTGTGGTTTCGTTTGAGTTTTTCATTTAATTTGTTTCTTACTTCGTTACAAAATAGTTTTTATTAAATTCTCTTTAGTAAAAAAAAGAGTCTAAAAAAATTTATACGTATTATAATTGCTATATTGTATATGTATCATTAAATCTAAATACATCGTTAGTCAATTGGTAAATTGGCTCACCCATATTGAACAAACTATAAGAGAGGTATAAGGCGGGTCGTTTTGCTTCCCTAAAGAAGTCGGGTTTTTAATATGCTTCGCGCTGACCCGCTTCTTCGCTTCTTTGTGCGTTCAATGGAGCTACTGAGAACATTTGATAGGATGATGTCAAGATTATCTAATAGTTGTTAAGTTATTTTTCTTTTACATCATATAAAATAAAATAAAAAATATTCAAAAATATTTTTCCTTTTAGTTTAAGTTAATCTTTTTATTTTATTTCCTATGACTTTTTGTAAATTGCTCCGGGTTTGTATAAACCCACGTTCTTGGGGTAAACATCTGGCTAGTCCGTTCCGCTAACTTAAAAGTAAAATAAAAAAGAGGACTAAACCCCAAAAGAAACCAAACATACCCCTCAAAATCGAATCACTCGAACCTCATGTCAAACAACCGTTCATCGAGGAAGTTTTCGCTGTAACACCCAAGATCAAAATATTGATGGAGAAATTTGAAACTCCACCCGATTCCTCACCCGTAATCATCATTGGTCCCGATGACCAACCTATGTGGTCTAGCACTAGGACCGTTGCTCCAACACCTACTTCCTCTATAATTCAACTTCCTATTCTAAACAAGTTGTTTATCAAGGGTACCCACATGCAAATGATTCGGGATAATCAATTTGATGGGCGAATCCTAACCGATCCTCACCGACATGTAGCTAATTTTCTTAAGATTAGTAACCTATTCCAATATGGTGAAAATTAAGAGGAAGCGGTTATGTTGAGGACTTTTCCTTTCTCGTTATCCGGAGAAGCTAAGACTTGGTTGAACAAACTTAATAAAGGAACAATTACTTCGTGGAATGAATTGAGAGAAGCTTTTATAAGTCGATACTTTCTCCCGCAAAGTTTAAACGTCTCCTAAATGAAATTCATACCTTTCACCAATTCGACGACGAATCTCTCGTTGACGCTTGGCTCCGATTCATAAAAATGCTTCGCACTTGTTATGGACACGGTCTAGCTAAAGGAGCGATAGTTCAAATATTCTATCATGGTTTAGACGATCCAACAAGAAGAATTCTTGACGCCGAAGGAATCTTCCTCTACAACACTCCTAACGAAGCTTTCAAAATCCTCGAGGACAAGGTCCTTCTCAAGCTTGATTTCTCGAAGGGCTCTCATGTCAAACCCTAACCAAAAACCCTTTTTTCTGCCGGTGGATGCAACATCAACTTAGGTCACGCTTTTTTATGGAGAAATTAGAACCTCTCGCTACAAAAATTGATTTTAAATTCTTAATCATAAGTAAAGAGCTCAAAGAGATGCGAGACAGTCATAGAGACGACCATGCTTCACATATCTACATGAGTAATGACACGCCGATGTGTGATCCCATGGAAGCGAAATATGTTCAAGGATATCACGGAGGATATCACAACCGTAATTCTAAAAAAATGTACTCCAACCAAAACCGTCACTTTCCTCAATCCCGAAATAGAATGCCACATCTATCCTGATATTTTTGAAATACCCAAAACCTTAACGGAGGAGATGATGAGAGAATGGATGGCTAGGTAGACGGAAGCGAATGAACGTATGAAGAACCAGGCGGTTGAATTGGAATGCCAAATCAATCAAGGATTAAGGAACCGCCAAGAGATTATCGAGAACTTGGAGAGGCATTTTTAGTATCTCGAGAAGACCCAACATATCAAATCCATTTCTCGTACTACAAATACAAAACCAAGCATGAATTTGTCTACAAACCACCCTCAGTCCGAAACAAGAATGATAAGGGTGATGTCAAAGCTATCGATGAGGATGAAATTAAGCCTTTTGAAACCATGCCGAACCCGAGCCCAATCATTTCTAACTCACCAACCGTATCACCTTTTCTTAAGGAATGCGCTGTGCATATCCCATACACGAATGCGAACACATTTGCAGAAGATGTAATGCCAAATCATGTTGGTGATAAGGAGTTAAATTCGATCGAAGGCTTTGGAAATAGAGTTTTAACAAAGAAGGATGACATGGGTATGCCCAAGGAAAACAACAAAGAATGGAAGTTGAACGAGAAAGCGGTTCCTCACAACAAAGAAGTTTATCACTATTTATGGCACCCGACTGAAATTCCTCATTTGAACCGTATCATCAAAGAATCCTAGATCTTGGGAAAGAGTCTAGCTGTTGACTCAAAAATAAATTAAGCGCTTCTCGAGAGGCAACCCGAGTCTCATTTAATTGTTTGTTTGTTTTAATTTCTGTTTTGAATAAATATGTACACCCATTACAAAGTTGTTTTCCAAACTTGGAAAATCTTAAGTGTGCGGGTGTTATATGCTCGTAATGTTTAATATATTATTGTCTGTAGTATGTTTGTTTGTTTTGTTTTTGTTTGAATAAATGCAGCAGGTAATGGAAGATGGGATTGGTTGTGACTTTGGAGTGTGTACGGATGCTTGGAGGAAAAATCAATTGATCTCACACGCTTATGCTAGCATTTGCGTAGCATTTATCATATGAAGTTCGATCGTGATTTCTCATGCTCGGATGTCTGGTTTTCTCCTATTATTATTTTCTTTTTTTACATACTTTGAAGTTTATTTTTTACATTGACGATAATGCAAAACTTAAGTGTGGGGGAGGTAAATAGGAGAAACGAGACCGGCTTTAACACTTCTAATTTTTGGGCCAATTTAAAATTTGTGTAGACTTGTTTGCCCTTATGATCTAGTTGTTTTCACGCTTTTTGGTTATGATCGGTTGAGATTACACTAAAAATATATATAATATATATTAAAATATAAAATATATAAACAAGTGTAAAAACAGCAATCAATGATACCAGGAAGTAGTATAGAGCTTTCCCGGGTCGTAAATCCCCAACGAGGCTGGAATGGTAAATCGATACGAATGAATTGATGATTTGAATTGAGAAACAAATGATTTTGATTTTTAACTAGATAAACTAAAATTAATTAAAGAAAACTAAAATTATTCTACGGGAAACAAGCAGTGGAAAATGGGAATCTTAAATATACTACGGGGAACAAAAATAGTTATACGGATAAATCCTAAACTACGGGGGCATAAATAATGGCAATGAAAATCCTAAGAAATCTACGGGGAACGTAATTAGGCTAAAAATACTTAACTAAAATAATTAAAACTAATAAACTAAATTAAACATGCAATTATAGACTACCGGGAATTAAATCGCAAGCTAAAACTAAAAATTACAAAAATAAAGTCATAAAATTAATTTTAAAATTTAAATAAATTAAAAATATTCTAACTTAAAAGAAAATGTAAAAAATTTCAAAATCGGAGTTAAAAAGCGAACAAAACGGTAAGAAACGAAAAAGTCGAACTCGTAAACGAGCCCGGAACTGAAATTTGGGCAAAAATCACCCTACACAAGTTTTAATAATTTTCCTACAAACTATTTGATTAAAGAAAATTTTCTAAAAAAGAAAAATAATTTTTTGTTAATTTTTGTATTTTTTATGAATTTTTAAATATTAAATACTAATTAAAACAAAGAAAATAGAAAAAGATAAAAAATAAAAGTCTAAAAATTCTAAAAAAAATCAGATTAAATAAAGAAAAAGTTAACAAAACTAAAAATGTAAAAATGCCCAAAAGTTACTGTAGCAATTAAAAGTAATTAAGCTAATTAAAATAAACCCTAAATTAAATTAATTTAATTAATTAACCTAACTAATGCTAACTATTGTTAAGTTAAAAGGACTAACAGGGAAAGGCTATAAGGACTAACGAAGAAAGAGGAACTAACCTAAGGCATTAACAATGTTAACTTGGAGACTGCAAATTACATAAATGGTCCCTGAGGTTGGACCCCGATTACAAAGTGGGTCCAATTGGCTTAAAACCAAAAAGTCAAAACAGAAGACTTATAGAGGGGCTTATGGTGATTCTTTTTTGTAAAAGCCAAAAGTGCTGAAAGTGGCTAAATAAGCCAGAAAGATGAAAGCTTTTTGGCAGAATGCCAAATAAGCTTACAAAGCTTATTTGGCTTTTTGTATGGGCTTAAAGGGGCTAAAATAAGCTGAACAAAGGCCTAACCTAGGTTTACAAGCTACAATTACCTAAATTAGCTAAGCATGACTAGAATAAGCCCTAAAATAAGCTGAAACAGAAAATAAGCTAAACTGATTTTTTAAGAGAAAAACAGTTAAAGAGGGACTTTTAAGCTGCAATTTGACTATTCTAATAAGCTACTTAAGGGGAACAAGCTATTAGTCCTAAGAATATAACCTACAAACTACTCTAAAAAGCAAAAAAAAACTAATGCTTAATTGTACCATAAGCTAGAAATTGGGGCTGCTACTTGGTGCTCAGCACCAGGGCAAATAGCAAAAGGCATGAGGGGCTTTTTGGCTTAAGCCAAATAAGCTCAAAATGGCTTAATTTTTGAAAACAACCTCAAACA
Source organism: Tanacetum coccineum (assembly GCA_026074375.1). NCBI lineage: Eukaryota > Viridiplantae > Streptophyta > Magnoliopsida > Asterales > Asteraceae > Tanacetum > Tanacetum coccineum. The sequence goes on along the minus strand of BQNB010112817.1, from coordinate 6,898 downwards.
GATTTAGAGAGATGGGAAATGAGCTTATGCTCAAAAAATTAGCTTTTAAAAACAATAAATAGCTGCTGATTTTGGGGCTACAAGTTGGGGTTTTTCAAGAAAAGTGCAAAGCCAAAATTTTGACTTATTTTGTCAAAGTGAAAGGGACAGAAAACATGGCTTTTAAAGTGGTCTTTTGTGACTACAATAAGCTCAAAAATGAGCTGCTTAAGCTGTCTAAGCAGCTTAAGCTTTTGAGCTTATTTTCCTTGTAAAAATCTTGCCAGAAAGTGAATATTCACTAAAATCTAAATTTTTTACTAAAGGTTATGATCTCTTTAGCCTAATTAAGCACACACACTCAGCCCTTGGTGGCTGAGTGTTTGTAACCCATGACACACACAAATTTGACCCATTTTCGGGTTTTACCAAACACCCCTTTAAATAAGTCAAATAACTCTTTGACTTGATTATACTAAAGAATAACCAAGGCAGATTGTTAATAGTGATATTAGGGTTGAATAAAGTCAAGTAAACACAAGTTTTTTGGATTAACAAAGAATTAAAAAGTCGAATAATATTGAAAGTAACAAGAAACTCAACATAAACTTTAAAACTTGAATTAGAATGTTAAAAACAGTACAATACACTTGAAAAGAAAGCTGGAAATCAAAATTACAAGTTGATTAAAATTTAAATAAAAATAAGCTAAGAAAAAAAACTAGTGTGTCTCTTCGGGTGTGTTTTCTTGTTTATATAGAAGTCTCAAGTCTTCTTTCTTCTTCTTGTTGTGTTAGTTGTGAGAGTTGAAGCCTCAGCAACAAATCCTAGCCCTCAGATTACTTTTGTGTTACTTTTAAAACAATCATCGCCATTGATGTTGCTCGGGCTTGGTGAGATTGCCAACATGGCAAGATTAAGAGGTAGTGGAAGGTGGGTTTAGGTTGGGACTGGATAAACGAGTGTGTGGGTAAAGGAATGGGGTGGTATCTCGTGATGTTGGGGGGTTCAAGGGGATTGGCGGGAAAACGGGTTGAGAGGGGGAAAGGGTGTTAACAGGTTTAAAAGGTTTCATTTGCCCAAGAAGAACCCCTCGACTTCTATACACTTGCACTCTTTTGTTTCTTTTCTTTTTTAAGTTATAAACGAGTTTAAAAAGTGGCATAAACAGCCCTTGTGTTTTATAAACAAAGAATTAAAGAAAGAATTAGCAATTGGCAGATTCGGCCCTTGTGTTTTATAAAGAGATAGAAGTTTTAGAAACTTGCAAATTCAGTCCTTATATTTTTAAAACACTTTTTCTTTTATAAAACATTTTCAAAATTGACAATTTCAGTCCCTGAGGTTTTATAAAAAATTGTTTTTGGGCCTTTATTGGGCTTTGGTTATGTATTGGGCCCAACTGGGTTTAGGCTTTTGTTATTGGGCTTTTTAAGGCCCAATAAGGTTTGGGTGGGTTTTGTGTATACAATGGCTGAGATTGGCTTGTTCAAGGGCTAGGATCGGGCCTTCAAAGTCTTCATAGTCTTTGTCAAATGCACACAACTGGGCTGTTGTTATTGATTGAGGGCCCAATTGGTCTTCACAGTCTTCATTAATATACTATTGGGCTTTCCCGGCCCATCAGATGGGTTGAGATTGCAACCAATAGTATTCTTCAATTACGGCTCCGGTTTTGACTGTTAATTTGTTGAGTTGACTTTGACTTTGACTTTTCTG
>BQNB010112816.1:0-22074 GCA_026074375.1 Tanacetum coccineum | reverse complement strand
GTTTTAAGTTACCAGCACTAACTTCAATTTCTTTCCAAAAAGGACTTCAATCATCAATTGATTCTTCTCACAAGCTCTCTATATGTTTTTATGCTTACAATATCTCTCAATTCTTTTTGCTCACATAATCACTCATTTTTGTTTTTATTTACACATCTCTCTTTCTATTTTTAAGCTCACTTAATCTCTTATTTCTTTTGGCTCACCAAATCACTCTTTCTATTTTTATGCAACATATTTGACAGTTTTGTACAAAGTTCCATCAATTCGAATAGTTTCATACTGTCCTTCCCACTTCTAAGTGTGTAACCTCTTGAGAGAGGTGGATCATTGGACTGTTTAGATGTAGTCTTAAACCTAGTTTGAGCATCCACATCCCTCAATATGGTATCTTAGCACCTGGGACCACTACCTGAACCAATTTCCTAAGAACTTGATCCATTAAGTGTTGCCATGGATTGGGTCTTATTTGATGTTACCACTGTCCTGCTCTGCTTCTAAGCTAGAGGCAGTAGTGGCAGCCCTTTCCATTCTATCACCCAACTCCTTATGGACAACCTCGTCACCAACCTTTATAAGGGGACCACTAGACTGAGGTATCTTGGTGTCCCGACCTCTTTTTACACGCCTAGATGTTTTTGAATCATTTTAACACACTTTTGATATAACATATCCTTCCATCCATGCTCTGAATGTATAAATAAGTAGCCTCCTCTCAAACAATGCTTCAAGGGATAAGAATTTTCTCAACAGTTGTAACTTTGGCGCCCAACAGTACTAACTTTTGCCTGGCAGTAATTTTCTGCCTAACAGTAGTAAGAGATACATAACAGTATTAACTCTGTCTTTAATAATTATACAATAACATGCCTTTATTCATCACAAGCACACTAGAAAAGACTAGATAGACATGTGAGAATTCACGAGGATCCATATTTATGTATAACCCATGAATAAAAGTTAAAAACTGTTATCAAAACATTAACTTCCTCTCGAACATTACTTCAAATGTGAAGCATTCAACATCAGGTATTCAAGATGCTTAACCTGCAGGTGTTAGTCCATAGCCAACAATACACAATCCAAAGTATTTTCTTCTTGACAACATTAAGTATGACTAACAGTTTTAACAAATAGTTTTAAGTATAACTAGCAATACTAATTATACTTAGCAATACTATACTTAGCAGTACTAATTGACAAGACTAACAGTTTTAACCCTTTACAAAACTTTTACAAAAACATAAAGAGATATAGACATTTAAGGATTAAGCATTCCAATACTTGAGACCAAGTACTGAAACCTTCCAGCATCAAAACCTTTTGTAAGAAGATCTGCAACATTATAATCAGTATGAATTTTAACCATTTGTATTAACTTTTTAGTATTGCAATCTCTTATAAAATGATGCCTAATCTCTATATGTTTTGTTTTAGAATGTTGAACAGGATTTTTAATAATGTAGATAGTACTGTTATTGTCAATATTAATGACATTGTTCATGAAATTGTACCCATATCCAGCAATTAGTTTGAATCAGGTACTTGCCCACATCAACTAGCCAGAGCCACATATTTAAGCTTCAGTTGGTAGAACGTGCAACCACTGTTACTTCTTACACTGACAAGTATATCAATCTATTCCAAAAATTGACTCAACTTCTAGTTGTTGACTTCCTATCTTGAGTTGCTCCAGTATAGTCACTATCTGTGTAAGCAACCAGTTCAAATGGAGAATCCCTAGAATACCAAAGGCCTAAAGTTGGTTTGCCTTTCCAAAAATATATAAAATTCTTTGACTGCTAAAAGATGTGATGTCTTTAGAGTAACTGAAATCTGGCACATGCACAACTACAAACATGATTCTGGCCTGATGTTGTGTGTTAATCAAAGACCCATCATAGATTCTTAGTGATTGTACATCAACATCATCAACATCTCCATCTCTGACTAAGGGCTTTTCCAAATCAACTGGAGTTGAAGCAGACTTCACATCAGTGTAATTGAATTTCTTCAAAATATCAGCTACATATTTATCCTGACTGATAAATATTCCATCTTCCTTCTGTTGTACTTGTAATCCTGGAAGAAAGTTAAGTTCTCCCATTGAATCATCTGTAACTTATCCTTCATGAGCTTCTCAAATCCAGTACATAACTCCTTGTTTGTAGAGCCAAAGATAATGTCATCAACATAGACCTGTACAAGCAAAATATCTCCTTTTTGCTTCTTGATAAATAACGTCTGGTCTATTTTGCCTCTTTTAAACCCATTGCCTAACAGATAGTTAGCCAAAGTTTCATACCATGCTCTTGGTGCTTGATGCAAACCATAAAGTGCCTTGACCACCTTGTAAACTTTGTTTGGATGGTCAGGATCCTTAAATCCCAGTGGTTGAGTAACATAGACTTCTTCCTCAATAGTTCCGTATAAGAAAGCACTCTTTACATCCATTTGATATACCAAAAAACCCATAAAAGAAGCATAGGCCAAAAACAATCTTATTGCCTCAATTCTTGCCTCATGTGCCAAATACTTCTTTATATCAATCCTTATCTTGTCTATGACCCCTGTGCACTAACCTTTCCTTTTTCCTAATCACAATCCCCCTTTCATCTTTCTTGTTTCTGAAGACCCATTTTGTTCCAATGGCCCTCTTTCTACTAGGCAAATCCACAAAGTATCAATCCTGTTGTAAGTTTCTATATTGCAGAAGTTTTCTTCCTGCATTCCTTCCACCCAGGATGAATCAGATAGAGCTTTAGCAATGCTTGTTGGTTTAATCTGTGATAGGAAACAAGCATATAAACAAGTATTCAGTGTATCATGTGTTTTCTGTTCATATACATCACTGAGAAACCCTTGTTCAGAAGTAGGTTTTGTCATTCTTCTTGTCTGAACAGATGACTTCACATCACCAATCACATTGTCAATTGGGTGATCTTTATGAAATCGTGTATTGGGAGTGGTTGGAACTGTATAGGAATTTGTGATGTTCCCCAAATCAACTTCTGGTTCATCTTCATCACTGAAGTACTCAATATGAGTGGCTTCAAGTGTATGACTAGCTCCCATGGTGAACATGTCTTTAGGGCTATCTTGTTAATCCACTTGTTGATCCCAATCCTTGATCGATTCCTTAGGTTGTCTAAGGTTAAATTACATTGGATAAATCCAAAATAACTTGTTGTAGAAACTTTGTATGTATACTAAAGTGTATGCGGAATCTACGCCTTAATACCTAGAAGTAATATGAATAAAACAATAATCTTGAACAAACAAAGATATAACCAAACGCTCCAATATTATTAGATCAATAATACGAGTACTCTTCACTAGTACTAGGGTTTACAACCTTGAAGCTTTTCTAAATCGACTTGACAACTATGAGAACTTATATGCAAAACTGATATTCGTATATCTCAACTAATGCCCTAGAGCCTCCTTTTATAGACTAAGGAGTCCTAGTCGGCTTACAATACATTCCTAAGATATCTTAATCTTTTCTAAACATAAACATAATCTTTTAAATAAATACATTATGCATATCTTATACATAAATATCTCAATACTTATCTTTATAGGTATTCTTGTTCTTCAAACAATCTTTATCTCTTTAATTCGTCCTTATCCTCTTGACAGTAGAAAGTCTTCAAGCAGTTGTAATCAGCAGTTGTAATCTTTTCACCAGCAACACTAATTAACATAAGCAGTAGTAACATTAGTACTAGCAGTACTAATATATACTAACAGTAGTAACTTGTACTAGCATTCTCAACATTTACTACTAGCAACACCATAAAATATATTAGCTTATATATTAGTTTCAACATGAACTCTTAAACTGTCTACTAACATACAATAACTTTATGCTATCTGTTACTAAATTATAACTACAGTGTAACATTATAATTCCAATACTAACTACTTAGCTTAATTTCCCAATTATGTACCCTGGGCAGTAGTTAACTTCTAAGTAGCCTTTGAAGTCTTTTAAATCCGAACTTAGTAACTTTTCGTTAAAATTTCAAGAACTTAACTAAAAACCTTACATCTTCGATAAGAAACGTTTTTTATAGATAAAAGTAAGACACAAACACATGTGGATTTCGTTGCTTTCTCTAAACGATCTATGCGTCGTTCGTTATATACTTCATATCCTGAAACATGTCATTAATCTAGGTCGTGCTAGGACTTCGTGATTCATCCTACATTTGTTGATTATCTCTTTACTCACTATCACACCCAAGATGTGTTCATAGCCCTATATTTTACCATTTTACGAATGATTTACAACTTTTTAGGGTGAGGAACACTGCTTGTTTTTAACTTTGGGACACAAGTACCATACTAAACTCTTGTTTGTTTACGTGTTGCCTAAGTACCGTTAGTTCACACCTTGCCATTATCATGAACCGTTAATTACTTGCGAGTAAGCGCGAGTGCTATTAATAGATCTATTAGGGATTAATAATCCCCATCTGGGTTTGGTGATTATTACCTGGTCAGGTATAATGACGGGCTGTATAGGCTGACGGATGTATATAATGTCGAATTTACATATATGTTGAACTAGATATCTGTGTGGCAACTTGGCATTATTATGCTACAAACTGTATTTAGCTTCGATGTCTTGTGCTTAGGGAACCATTAATACCTTTGTGAAGTTGTATGTGTTACAGCGTCCTCCTCAATGTCAACACAATCATCAACATAAACATCGTCATCATAATCGTCATCGACACAAGCTTCAACGATTTCCGGCGAAATCGGAGCAAGAGGAGCAAGTCTACTTGTGGACTTCTCGTAATAGGAATCATCGATGTCGAAAAAATTACACTCCCCCAAACTAAAGTCATCGGATTCACTTGGGTTTGAAACAAGGGTCTCAACACTAATCGTCTCCGTTTCTGGAGTAGTGTTAATATACCCGTCTCCCATTATGAATGAATCCTTAGGCTCTACGTTTTGCAAAACGGGAGTGTGTATCGTATTCGGATGAACCGCATAAAATCCCAAATCATCATCATCGTCAATGATAATCTTCTGAATACGAGCTCTAGCTTCAGATTCTCTAAGCTCTTCTGCTTCTTGCATGATTTTACGAATTTCAATGCTTAAGCTATTGAATTTATCCTTAAGCTCATAAATCTTATCTTCACATTTTCTTCTATAATCAAAATTGATCTCTTCTTTTTGATATTCTCTTATTCCTAAATCATTAATCCATTCTTTCATTTCCTCTAAACACTGCTGCTTTTGAATCTCCAAATCTTGGATTCTCATTTCTTGAGGAGATTGACTTCCATTTAAAGCTTGATTAGCTTTTTGAAGTCTCTCCTCAGCAAGCAGTTCCCCCGTACTCTTCTCTTCTTGATCTTTCTGAATTAGGTTAGAAGTTTCTTGCTTAAGTGGTTGAATTTCATTAAGGATTTGTAAATCCGTAAGAAGACTTTGCAACAATTCTTGCAAATACTCAGGTTGAGTTTGCTCCTCTTCCACAACTTGTTTGATCTTCAAAAATTTCTCCTCAGCAAGCAATAACTTGATGCTCTTTTCATTATTAGGTATGTAATCATACTTCATCAAGAAGTTTTGCATAGATTCTATAAGATCCGTTTGAGCATGTAGCATTTCCATACTTGCTACCGGAGGAGTCTGATAAACATCGGAAAACTAGGGGGGTTAAAATTGGTCAAAGCAGAAAGAATGAGAATTATAATACTCTTGGTTCATCGGCTGACATTGGTAAGTCTCATAAGGTCCCCCACAATTTTCACAACAAAGATATTGTTATGGAAGAGTTTGTGAATCATGTGGTGTATTACCCTCACCATCATGACAAGAATAATCCGAAAAGTGTGGAGGTGTGGTATAAAGATTAGGAGAATAATTGTTAGCACTTGAATAAGTACTACAATTGAAGCAATCTCCATTAACAAGGTTTGAACCACACCTCGCACAAGTCGAACACGGGCAATGCAGGAATTCGTTTGTCCTTCCGCATTGAAAACAAGGATAAAACCCGTATGTCGACATAATAAAGAATCAAAATATAGAGGGGTTGAGAAGAAGAATTATTAGAAGAGCGAGTGCGCAAGCACTAAACAAGAAGAATATTTTTGGATTTTATGATTTTTTTTAATTTTTTTTTTAATTTTTATTTATTAAAGGCCTGAAATTCTAAGAATGGAAAAATAATCGAGAAAGAACTCAACCAAAAGATCTACTCACGTCACGGTAGCTCTCTAACCAACTAACTCACAAAGAAGAGCGGAGAAAAGGGTAAGAGCGCGGCTCTTTTTAGAATAACCATTTGTCCCAATAAGCCAATTAGAGGTGAGCCGTACCTAGCGAGTGTCAAAAATGGGAGTGTTTTGATCTTTTGTTGTGATGATATTATGATAATACTCATTTAAGAGTATTATATTATTGTTGATTCTCGAATAATACATAAAAAAATTTGAGATTGAGAAGATTATTTTTGGGGAAAATTAAAACTTTTTAGTTTTTATTAAGAATGAAAACAAAAATATTTTTGGTAATCGATTATTACAAGCTTCACGATAAGTCTCTAAGAATACGCACAAGTGAGCGGAAAAGCTTAGCGAGCCGCAATGACTACTTAGAGAATAGCTATCACTTTCCCTTAAATCACTTATAGTTTGTAAACTTAAAGGTCCGTCGTACCTCGCAAGTACTTCACGATTTGTTTTGTTGTTTATTGGAATGGTTTAAGATGGATAGCTAGTATCCAAATGTTTATTATATATTTTTTTAATAATTCGATAGGAATCGAATTAATGAACTTTTTATATTTTTTTACAAAAATAGCAAAATAACTTCCAAAGGAAGGATCTTTGAAACTCTACTTCAACGAATATTCTTCAACAATCGTTCACGACCTCCCCGGCAACGGTGCCAAAATTTGGTTTGTAGTAAAAGCAAACACATTTATATACGTATAGTATTGATCCCGTGAAAATTTCTTTCCAAAATACTTCTCAAACAAGAGAAATACAAGGTAAAAATCTCACTAAAGAAAACACAATTTGTATATTTTTATCCGGGAAGTATTGTACTACTCGGGTCGTGTCCCAACGAAATCGTGAATTGAGAATTGGGAAAATTCGGATTCGAGTTAAGATTGATAAAGGATTTTTTGAATTATTGATTATACTACAAATATAATAGCATGAATTAAAAACAATTAACTAGCTTGAAATTTAAATGCACGAAAGGTAAAAACGCGAGCTAAAACTGAAATTTAAAATCTAAGACACGACTTTTAACAAACTTTATACCTAAAAATCACAAATTTAAAAAGAAAATTTTAGGAAAAAGAATTGGAATTTTTTAACTATTTTTGAATTTTTTATGATTTTTCTAAGAAAAAGAAATTAACTAAAATCTATTTAAATTCCTAGAAATTACAATTTTTAACTAGAAAAATATAGGAAAAATGGTTTTAAAACTACAAAGGTGCAGAAATTTATTGGACAAAAAAAGCCCCAATTTTTATAGCGACTATTTTAGCCCTAATTTTACCAATTAAAACTTTAAACCTAATTTTATTTAAACTAAAAACAAAAATATTAAAACTATTTTATTTAATCTAAAAAGACAGGGTAGAAAATGCAATAAGGGAAAGTAAAGGGTAGGCGGGTAAACTATTGCAAATTTACACAACAGTGTAAACGGGTGCCCCTATACTATCTAGCAATTACAAAACAAACCTCGCGATCTAGCTTATTTTTGGCTTATTGAAAAAGTGAGATTCAGCAAAAACTTAAAACTACAAAGTTGTAGAACAGCTTATTGTCTACAACATTAATGAAAGCACTTTCTACTTTTATCAACTCAATAAGCTAGAAACTTAAGCTTTTTAAATCTGTTACAGAAACTAGGACTTTAAGAGCTTTTTAAGATTTTGGCTTATTTCTAGCTTATTACTAGATGAAAATGAAAACTAAAAGAAGTTATGTAAAGCTTAAGATGTGAGCTTAATGATTTTAAAGAGAAATAAGCTGAGTGTTAACAAGATAGCAAGAAAAATGAAAATTGAATGGAAAAGTGCAAGGTTGTGCTATATAAACTGTTTTGGGGGGGGGGATAAACAGAAGCTTTCTTAATAAGCTAAAAAAATCTATCTCTAATCGTCTAGAAGCTGTGAAATTTTGGAAATAAGCTTAAATTTTGATATAACAAACTCACCTGGATAAAAGGTTTTAAATTATACAACTATAAATGAAAATTCAAAATGAACTAAGGCTAAAAATATAAAGTACTACTATACTAATTTGACATACTAAAATAGCTTACACTAAAAAGCTTAGTTGAAATATCTAAGAGTATGAATTTTGTAAACTTATGGTCCTACGAATTATTGTGCTTAATATCAAACCTCTAACTTCTAATCTATGATGATTTAATGCAAACTAGAAAAAAGTATATAGCAAACAACAGTGAAAATGTTGTTGCTGATGTCTTTGCAAAGAACAAAAAGGAAAAGATTAGACTTTGAGAATTAGGTACTTCTAACAACTATCACTATGTGAACCTACAGTTTAAATTGACAACACTTGAACAATAGAAAAGCTTAATAAAACACAAATTACTAACATCTCTTTCTCAATTATCTGCCCTGGTGCAAATAAGAAAGTTTTTAACCATCTAAAATCTTGAAATTCCTTTAACTAACTTTTTTAAAGCTGTTCTAACCTTAGTAAAATAACCAAACTCAGCTAAATGAAAGAATTAGACAGGATTACTTTGACTTTAGGAGTCAAAAACAGCTTTAACCAAACACTCCTTAATAGAATCTGTCAAAGCTAAGAAGTACTTAAAATCTAATTTTAAAACTAAATCTGCTTAAACCTTTTTATCTACACTTACTAAAAATTTAACATAATTAAGCTAACTGATGAACATATAACCTAGAGCTTATTAACAAAAATAAGCTAGTTACTCTTATAGCTTTTTTTACTAACACTTATGACAAAACTGAATTGTAATATCTAAATGAGTTCTAACTAAGACAGAGTAAAACTAATTCATCTATTACCTAACTAAGCTAAATGAAACAGGAATAGACATGAGAATTCATTAGAATACGCACTTTTGAATTAAAAATATGATTTGCTAAAATGAAATTTTGAAAAGTAAATCTGAAATTGTAGCCATCAGCCCTCAGGCCACTCTTGTAGAGTGTGTTGGCTTTAGATAAAACCACATTTCCTATTGGCTCCTTAGCCTCTAAACCTTGAGCATTAAAGCTCAATAAGCTCTTAACAGCTTATTTCTCTCTTGAACTTCCAAATTGAACTCAAATACCTCAAGTGATCATGATCTTAGTGTAACTTGATTAAAAATGAGGTAATATGAATTGATATAAAACACAAACTTTGACTGAATTTGAGCTTGTGAAAAGGAATAAGCTCAAATGAGCTTATTGAGAGCTTATTGAATGAAAACGGCTTAATATTGAAATCAAAGAAAAACAAAGCTTAGAAACTGAATGTTATTATTCAAATGATGAAGTACAAGCTGAAATAAGAAGAGTACAAGTACTTAAAGCTAAATTTGAAAAATACTTGAAAGAAATGCTTAAAAATGAGAAAATTACAAACTGAAAATTAAAACACACACAACAACCACTAAAATGAACCCTATAGGTCCTATTTATAGAGAGTTGAAGAAGAGAGGTGAGAGTTTCTTGAATCTTCCATTGAATCTCAGCCGTTGATCATCTTTCTTTAATTTGTGGCCGTTTGATGATGTTGATGAGGTGTTTAAACCAATCAGGGGTTGACAAGTGGACGAAATGATGTGGAAGTGATTTTAATACGAGGTTAAGTGATGTAGAGGAGCGGGGGAAGGGTTTGGGCGAATTTGGGTTTGTTAGCGTTTTTGGCGGGAAATTCTGTTGAGGTGGTTAGGGGCGGTTTTAGAAACGCGTATTCTGTTTGAATGTTTGAGATAATAGCAAATTTAGTCCCTGCGTTTGATTTGCTCTTTTATAGTATAAAAGATCTTTCAAATATGACATTTCCAGCCCTTGTGGTTTCTTTCTTCTTTTTCCTCTTAACAAACAAACTTTCCTCCTTTAGCAACTTTGGCCCTTTGACTTTATAAACTTCCAAATAAGCCTTTGAACTTTGAAAACTTGTCAACATTGGTCCTTTGACTTCATTTTGGGTCTTCATTTCTTGTATCAGGCTGATCCGGCTTTTGATTGTCTTTCCGTCTTCACTCTTTGTCTTGTCTTTCGTTTCTTGTCGTTTTTGACGGATTTTTGCTTTTTTTGTCTTTTTTTTAACCGTTTACATGTATATTCAACAACTCAAACAACACATCATCAACAACCCATCATTCCCAACCGCTTTAACAACCGTCCCGGGTGGAACCTAAACAACCACACCCTCCCCTTTCACCCCATTCATGTTACTTCCTTGTCCATGACTCCTTCTCCCCTCCCTAAAATGAATATTATTCCTAAACGGAAACAATGAATTCATAGTCTCGTCAACTTGTAAATAAACTTTCTCTTTACGTCCTCCGTCTCCACCTGACGGCCCATCTAACAAAACAAACTTCTCGTGCCGCATCGCCACCACACTGTTCCCTCCGTTACCCGACCATACATAGATCTTTTCTCGGTCGAACCATCTCATCACCATGGAAAGAGGGACGCATCAGCAACAATACATCAACAAGAACGCATCAGCAAAGCGAACCATAACAGAATGCTTCATCATCGAGCCTTATCAGAAGTAGGCCACGTCAGCGGGCTGTATCAGAAGACCGAAACACCAAGCCTAAAATCAGACTGGAAAAAACATAGATTAGTAAAGAATCTAGCCATAGCTGTGAGAGAAAATTTTGATTCAAGATGAGGAAATATAAAAAATCACTTGAAATACATTACTGTTTTTTGGGTATCCAATTGAAAACCCATGACAGGATCAAACGAAACATGAGTATCAAAAAGTATTCAAAAAATAAAAACTACACATCCATTTTACTTATTTAATTTATTTCTAATTACATTTTTATTTTATAAAACACATAAAGTATATAGATGAAATCATTAATAAATAGATCAAAATTGTAGGCTCTGCTATTAAACTAAGCTAATCCATGATCAAAACTAACTACTCAACAGAAACATGAAGACTTCATAGATAAAAAGTAACCTGAAAATTGAATTCTTGCTTGAAATACGCCTCCATCTTATGTAATCGGGTTTTAATGCCTGAAATACCAAAAAGATTATACATGAGCATCAGGTTTAACATTTCAACTTCCGTAAGAAATTCAGTTTGGTCAACTTTGCAAGATGTGCTGGAATACCTCCAGTCAAATAGTTGTTGTTTAGATAACTGCAAATTTAATTACAAGGGTAAATCAAGTCATCAAAAATGAAGTAGCCAACAAAAACTATACATACAGATTGCGTAGAGCTGGAAAGCATCCTTCTATACGTATCAGTTCCCTAATGCTTCCAACCAAATAATTGTCTCCAACATCCCTACGAACACAGTTTATTATTCAAATCATCAGAGGGATTTATATATGCGAGATTAAAAGATTGGTAGTGAGAAAATGAACGCTTACAAATGGCAAAGTTTTTGTAAGAAGCAAAATTCTACTGGAATACGGCCAATTAGTCCTGTATTGAAATGATGACATGTTACCCAATTAAACCTGTATTTATGACTTTGGATTAAAAGTATTATGTTCAACTAAACTTGACCCATTCCGACCTGTATTGAAACGATGACATGTTACCGAACACGTCCTAACTACCCAGATTGCCAACTCCAGACTTAAGTTTTAAGTGATGTGTAACGATATGAAATTGAGACTTACCTACGAGTGGCACAACGTAGCAATGTTTAGGTATAAGAAGAGTTAATTAAAACCCATGTCAGTTGATCATCCAACTATGCATTATAGGAGCAAAAGCAAATATCCCTTAAGTAGAAGAGATCATAAACTTACATTTCAAGTTGCACATGCAGGTCCTTGTGACGTTGACTATTGTTGGGATTAAAAGCCTTCTTAAAGTTACTGCTGTTAAGGTATTAGTTTCTGCTGCTAAGCATAAATTAGTGTTGTTAGTAATCTTAATGAAAAATATGCTAAATAGTTAGTACTGCTAGTTAATACTGCTAGTGTAAGTTCCTACTGCTAATGTATATTACTACTGCTAGTTACTACTGCTAGTAATGTTAGTACTACTAGAGTAAAGTTAGTACGGGTATTGTAACTTAGTACTGCTGGTGAAGATTAAAGAAAACTTTCTAAGTAGTTAATGTTGCTTGTACACAGTTAGTGCTGCTAGTACAAAAGTTACTACTGTTGGTGTTGAAAGTTAATGCTGCTGGTATAAAAGTTACAACTGCTGAAAGATTACAACTGCTGAAAGGATAAAGACTGCTCAGAGAAAATATAACGATTGCTTATGGGATATGATTGATGGTCAATTATATACGTAATAATATCCAAAGTATAGAATATTCCAAAACTACCCTTGAGGACAAAGGTAGTAGGAAAAATCTTACAAAAATACTACACGTTTTAACCGGTAAGTGATTACCGGGTCGTTTTCCCAAAGATTTATGAAATTGAGACCACGTTTGTTATTTGGACAATGATTTGAATTGGTTCGAAGATGATTTGTTTTCTAAAATCCTAAAAGTGAGCAAATTAAGAGACAATTAAACCTAACTTTAATAACGGGAAATTAAACTTTAACTAAAAACGCAAAACGGGAATCCAAACGGGACCTAAAAACCCTAAATTTTCAAAAATAAACCTAAAATGAATTTTTTACTTTTAACTAACCCTAATTGACTAAAAAGTAAGATTAAAGAAAACTAGGACAAAAACGGAGTTGAATTGAGCTTAAAATCACTAAAAACGTGAACGGGAATGAATCCCGTTCTTTAAAAAAATGAAATTTTGCAATTTAAACCCTACGGAAGCGAAACTAATTTTCCTAGAAACTATATGATAAAAGAAAATTTTCTAAAAAAGAATTATATTTTTTTGACTTTTTTATATTTTTTTTATGAATTAAAAACGATTTTAACAAATTAAATGATTAAAAGTACTAAAATATTTATAAAAATTATGAAAAGTAGCTTGAACAGTAAGGAATCTAGGAAAAATAAGCTTGTGAACACAGCTTATCGGATAAGCAGAGAAATAAGCCAAAACAGCTTTTTATACTAAAAAGCCCAGAATGTATATAAAAGATAGATTTTGCAAACTTGAAATGAAAAAGACCCCAGGGCACGTTGGTTGAGTGTGTTGTGTGTTGGTGTTATAAAAGGTTGAGGAGGGTAGAGGTCCAGGGTTCGAGCCTTGCTCACCCTGGATTTCCCCTCTTCCCTTTTTTTTAATTTTTAGAAAAACTTTAAAAAGCAAACTTATAGAAAATCTGAAATTAAACAATTTTAATAAAAACAACTATTTTTTTGAAAGCACTAAAATAAGACGGAAAATAAGCTGAAAAACAGATCAGATTGAAATAAAACTTCTTTTGAACTTTTTAATGAAAACTTAAACAACTAAGAGGCTAAAATAAGCTATGGTCTAGCAAAATAAGCAACTTCTAAACTAGACCTAGCCTAATAAGCTAATATGAAAATAAATAAGCAAATCATAACAAGAAATAAGCTAGAAACTACTTAACTCTTTTTGGCTTTTATTTTAACAAACTAAAGAGAACAAATAAGCTAAGACCTAATCAAATTAAGCTAAACTAACCTATACTAATCTGATAAGCAAATAAGAGCATGAATGAAGCAATAAGAACAAACCAAAAACTTAAAAACTCAATTAAGCACTTTTGTAAAAAAACTGTTTGCAAAACAGACAAACAAGCTACCTGGATCTTAATTTTAACTAGGCTAATAGAACTTTATGGCAATAACCTTAATTACTTAACTTCAAAAAGCTCATTAAAAGCTACTTAAAACTGTAAAAATTTAAAAAAGTATTTTGTAAATCCTATTAAGCTAAGAAAAAGCTAATTGAAATAGGCTGTTTGGCTCAGTAGGAGCTGAAAATTTTGGTTCTTATAAAAAGACAAAGAGCTATTTTGCAGACCTAATTCAGATACTCAAATAAGCTATCTAATCATCAAATAAGCACAAACAAATTAAAAGTGACCTTCAAACTACCTGTATACTAAATTTTAATAAACTAAAACCTATTCTAACTAGCTTAATTTTAGACATGAAAATGGCTATAAAGCCTTTTTACTTGCTGTGCAAGTTGCACAAATTATGACCAACAACACAAAACCATTCTTTGCCGGCTAAAAATTTGTTTCTACACATTCTACAAAGCAAAAACAAGAGGTATTTTGGAACAAATGACCATAAGCTAGAACTATTTTAAACTAGAAATTCTAAATGACCTAAGTTAATGACTCATATTCAAAACAGCTTACCCTCTAACTAGATTGATACTTGTTTTAACCTACAAAGGCCTTAAATCCTACCTTAATAAACTTAATAATGAAATGTAAATTCACTCTAAAGAGCCAAGAGGACCTTGGCAGTACTAACTCAAGTTAGTACTGCCTTGACCCAAACACTCCTTTAAACCGCATAGATCCATTTTAAGCTTATAAGATAAAGAGATAAAAGCACAAATTCTAATTACCAGATGTTTAACCACTTGATACCCAAACCTAAAGATCACTAATCAACACTCAAGAAGCTAGAATAATAAGCCTGCGGTATATGCTAATATTTTTGGTATTTTCTTGATTTTTTGACAGTTTTGTAGAAATTTAAAACAAACTTAAGATCTAACAATCTAACAAACACAATAAGCATAAAACTACTAAAATGAACATTAATAAGCAAGTTTAAACAGTTAATAAGCAAATCTAACAATCAATAAGCAAATCCAAGCTAGTAAGAACAGTTTAACTAGAAAATTTAAAATGACAAAAGGTAAATGATGCAGAACCTGAAATCCCAGCTAAACAGGGATTGTTTGCTCAATCAGAGCTTATGTAAACAGCTTATAGCTTATAGCTATAAGCAAAACCAATTCCTAATCTATCCTAACCCTTGACCTTCAAGGACTATTACCCAACTTGATCATCCAGCAGCCATCCAATTCCAAGGGATGATCAAGTTTATAAGAGAGCTTTTAGTAGCTTAAGAGTAACTTGAGCTTATAAAACAGTAATAAGAGCTTTTTTTATTTATTTAGCAAATAAGTAGAAAACAAATTTTAACAAAGGAGATTTAATAGAAAACAATTTTTATTAATAACTAATATTAAGTACAAATCGTTGGAAAGGAAATTACATTAAACTAAAATTTATAAGCTGAAATTACATAAGAAATAAGCTAAATTACAAGCTACTATAAAACTACTCCTAGATAAGCTAGATGATGAAAAGATATCCCTGTGAGTGAGGAGTGATCTCTATTTATAGGAGACGAAGAAGCTTCTAGGTCTGAATACATGCTCTCTTGGCATTTGATCTCGTCCCTTCAAATCATCTAATCATTGGCTCTTCAATCTACACCATTGGATTATTAAGTGATCACACAGATTGCCAGCATGGCAATCCATGTGTCAGAGTACTTATGCCTCTTTAGCAAAGGATTTAATGCAAATTTCTCTTCCCTTGTGTGTTTGTATGAAGCCAACGTGTCATTCCTTTTGTCAATTCTAGCCAATGAGAGCACATGATGTCGTCTTGCTCTGCCAAGTCATAGCTTAGTACTCGAATCTTAGAGCCACGCTGCAATTTAAATTACCCCTTTGATTTTGACGGGTAATTGATTGAAGAAGATGATGAACAATAAAAAGGGACTCGTGCCCTTTTTAACTATATTTGAACGTTGGGCTCCGGGTTTATTTTAAAAGGGAATTGGGTCGGGTGTGGTTAAGTGGGATTAGTTTATAACTTGATTTAGGTTTTTTTATAAAAGATAATGAACCGTGTTATCCCTTATTTAATAAAGGCTAACTTGTTAGGGTTAAGGGATTTAGGTGAATTTTGGTTACATTAAGGGTATTGTTGGGTAATTTCTCTAAGTGTTTTGTCTCATGGGTTAACCAATGTTGACTACCAAAGATTGACTATGTTCACCAATGAAAGCAAATCTTCCCGGCTCTTTGTACTCTTTTTCTTTCCATTCTCGTGTTCGTATTTGTCCGGCTTTTAACCGTTTTCTTGTGATATTTGCATTATCCGTACCTACACATACACAAACAACAAAATACACAAATACAAGCATATTTTTGCACATTTTGATCATTTAAGAGCCATTTTGGATATAATAAAGATATGTGATTTCTCACATATCAGGATATGTATGAGATATTTTTATAAAAGATACGTATAAGTTATTTGTTTAGAAGATCATGATAACTTAGGAAAATATTATAATCCTATTAGGACTCCTTGGTGTATAAAAGGAGGTCCTAGGGTATAGAATTCTATGTATCAAAGTATCAAATCGATTCATTCATAGAATTGTTATAGCTTCAAGGTTTTGTAACCCTAATACTAGGAGAGTAATTGTATTATTTGTAATAATAATATTGGAGCTTTTATTGTTGAATTAAATTGTATTCTTGTGTTACTGTTTCATTAAAGAATTCTTCTTATATTAAAGATTAGATTCCGCATAACCTTTAGTATTATCAAACAAAGTTTCTATCATAAGTTGTGTAGGATTTATCTTGCATAACTAAACCTTATACAAGCTAAGGAATTCAATATCCATTGAAGTGGGATCAACAAGTGGTATCAGAGCTAGGCATAAACTTACTGCTGCTAAGGAAAGTTAATGCTGCTAGGCATAACTTACTAGTGTTGGTTGTAAGTTAATGCTGCTAGGCTTAATTTACTGCTGAGTTACTACTGCTGGGTTACTTACTACTGCTAGTTGGAAGTTAATGTTGCTAGGCATAACTTACAACTGCTGGTGAACGTTTATGCTGTTGAGGGTAGTTTCATAAATACTTTGATTAAGGGTTTCATTCAATCATTTAATCGATTTCAATATTTCATATACTCTCTAATCATAAACCCTAACTCAATTTCATCATTTATCATCAAAACCTAACACAATGAAGACCCTACAATTTGCTGATAGTCATAATTTAGTCTTGTTTTTGACTAAATCTGCTGAAAGTGAAGGATTTGAGCAGATAGTGGATTTTCTGAATGCAAGTTTGATAAAGTATGCTTTAACCGTCAATCCTACTATATATACATTGTGCATTGAATAGTTCTGGTCTACTGCCAAGGCAAAAATGGTTAATGGGGAAGTTCAGTTACAAGCCCTAGTAGATGGGAAGAAGATTGTTGTTACTAAAGCATCTGTAAGAAGAGATCTTCAACTGGAAGATGCTAATGGTGTTGATTGTCTGCCAAATGCTACAATTTTTGAACCAACGCACCCCTTGGCTATTTCTAACAAAACCAACGCACCCTAGTGCTGCCATTAAACCCAACACACCCTTGTCGTGACCATTCAAACGAACACACCCCTTGGGTGTTATAAACCCAAACAAACGCTCCCTTTTGTTGCTGCTAAACCCCCAGGACAAACACCATTGCTGGTGGTTTTATAAAACCACACGCATCCTATTCGGCTGCCACGCAGCATCAAACGCGCCCTATGTGGTGCGGAAATGAAAACCAAACGCACACTCGTGCGTTACACCGTCGACCCGACGCACTCTTAGGCCGATTACACCAAAACGAAACGCACCTTCGGTGCTGACAACGAGACAAACACACCTCTTTGGGGTGTTCTTAAAACCAAATGCAGCCTTGTGGCTGCTTCCATAAACCCAACGCACCCTGGAGTTGCAGGGGGTGGCTTCGGTGTGATGGTGGTGATGATGACGAGATGATGATGAGGTGGCGCGTGGAGGAGAGTGGGTGTGGGGATCGAATAGATCCGGTGATGAGGAGTGTTTTTGGAGTTCGCCGGAAAAGTCACCGGAAAAGTTTTCCGGCGGCGGCGTGGTGATGGCCGGCGGTGGTTGGTGGCTCCCGGATATTATGGGAGAGAATGGAGAGAGATATAATTGAGTGTGTGTATATTTGAGAGATGGAATGAAAAAGATATATAAGTTTTATATATATATAAAAGAAAGTGGAAAGTTAATATAGTTTAGGGTCCAAAAGTGTAACTTCTTTATTATAGTTTTGATAAAAACGGTTCGGGACTCGTTTGAAGGACTTAACGGATGATTCAACTCTTGAAACTTGCGCCATTGTTTTCCGAATCATTTTTCTGATAAAAATGAGTATTCACTCGACTAATTTTCGTAAACGTTTTATAAAATTTATTTAAAACGTTTATTATTTATTTTGTGACTTGGTTAGAAATAAAAAGAAATTTTAACTCGGATATTCGCGTTATCAACAACGCTTAAATAAGTAAAATATTAAATAATTTTATTTAATATTTTTATTAAATAAATAGTGATAATTAAAAAAAAAAATTAATTATTTTTGTGTGTCGGTATCTGTTGTGTGCAGTTTTCAAAACTTTGCGGGGCTGTTTTAGCCCTCTTCTGCTTGTTTTCAAGTCTCGGGTAAAACTAAAAAGTTGTCTGAAATATTGTTTTACATCAAATTGCTTTAGGGTCCGAATCGTGAAAACATGATTTAGTGGTTCGTTTTTGATAAATCAACTATGAATTAGTATATATCCTTTTTCGTTTTCAAATCAAATAAGTTAAAAAAAATCTTTGTACTCACGGTGTGTAATAATAAATATAATTTATTATTTAAATACGTTCCGAAAATTTTACCGGTCATGCGGTAATTGCTTTTATTAGACAATAAAACGTCAAAAATCAAAAAGTCAAGTCAGACTCGAAATGTCAAAGGTTAAAATAGTCTTTTAAAATTTCAAAATTTCTCGGATGTTACAACAAGAAGAGTTGACCATTAAAGAAAGGGCTAAACCGTTTCAACAACTCTTGGAGAAAAGAAGAAAATTCTTTGTAGCTAAGAGAGCAGAGGAAAAGAAGAACAAACCACCTACCAAAGCTTAACAAAGAAGTATCATGACTACTTATCTGAAAAACATGGCAGGATGGAAGCCCAAAGATTTGAAGAACAAGTCATTTGCCAATGTTCAAGAACTATTTTAGAAAGCTTTAAAAATGGTAAATACATTTGTAGACATGGATACATAATTGGTAGAAGGCAGTAAGACAAGAAAAGAAGAAAGTTCAAAAGAGCAGGTGATGAGTTAGAACAAGAGAATGCAAAGAAGCAGAAGGTGGATGATGATCAGGAAATAGCTGAGCTTTAAAGTATGATAGAAGTCATTCCTGGTGAAGAGGAAGTAGCAGTTGATGCTATACCTTTAGCTACTAAGCCTCCAAGCATTGTTGATTGGAAGATCATTAAAGAAGGAAAGATTGGCTACTATCAAATCATAAGAGCTGATGGAAATTCAAAGAGGTACTCATTAATGATTCAGATGCTTAAAAGTTTTGACAGGGAAGATTTGGAAACTCTGTAGAAATTAGTAAAAGCTAAGCATGTATATACAAGACTAGAAGAGGGATATGAGAGAGTACTATAGGGTGATCTAAAGACAATGTTTGAGCATAATATAGAAGATATAGTATGGAGGAATCTACTAGGAAACAAAGTGTTGATTTGGATATTATTTGATTCCCGTGGAGTACACTTTGTGAGGTTTTAAGACATGCATATCTTTATGTTGGTTGAGAAAAGATATCCCCTTACACCATCAACAATTACAGAGATGCTGAATAAGAAGCTTCAAACTGATCATTGCAATGAAATGTGTTATCAGCTTCTTAAGCTTATGACAAAGCAGCTCAAGAAATAATGAAGTGTTTGGAAGCATCCTCCTGGTGATTATGAAGCTTTTAATGAAGAAACTTGATGATTTTAAAGATAAATATCAAGTTTAAGGGAGGATTGCTAGGATTAAAGTCTTCTTGAAGTTACTGCTGTTAAGGTATTAGTTACTGCTGCTAAGCATAAATTAGTGCTGTTAGTAATCTTAATGAAAAATATGCTAAGTAGTTAGTACTGCTAGTTACTACTGTTAGTGTAAGTTACTACTGCTAGTGTATATTACTACTGCTAGTTACTACTGCTAGTAATGTTAGTACTGCTAGAGTAAGTTACTACTGCTAGTAATGTTAGTACTGCTAGAGTAAAGTTAGTACTGCTAGAGTAAAATTAGTACTGCTAGTGTAACTTACTACTCCTGGTGAAGATTGAAGAAAACTTTCTAAGTAGTTAATGCTGCTTGTACACAGTTAGTGCTGCTGGTACAAAAGTTACTACTATTGGTGTTGAAAGTTAATGCTGCTGGTATAAAAGTTACAACTGCTGAAAGATTACAACTGCTGAAAGGATAAAGACTGCTCAGAGAAAAGATAAAGATTGCTTATGGGATATGTATGAGATATTTTTGTAAAATATACGTATAAGTTATTTGTTTAGAAGATCATGATAACTTAGGAAAATATTTTAATCCTATTAGGACTCCTTGGTGTATAAAAGGAGGTCCTAGGGTATAGAATTCTATGTATCAAAGTATCAAATCGAGTCATTCATAGAATTGTCATAGCTTTAAGGTTTTATAACCATAATAATAGGACAGTATTCGTATTATTTGTAATAATAATATTGGAGCTTTTATTATTGAATTAAATTGTGTTCTTGTGTTATTGTTTCATTAAAGAATTCTTCATATATTAAAGATTAGACAACTATGGAAGTGGGATCAACAACTATTGCATCGAGACAGTAACAAAAAAACATGGTATCTAAAATAAAAAAAGGAGAAATATAGAACCAACATTGACTTTTGGTATGTGCTTAATTACACATACCATTTTCCATTAAAAATGGACTTAAATGACAAAAAACGTACCAAAAATACATTGTATTTGCATGTTTTCACTTATATTGTGCAGGTAACGGATATCCGACAAAAGGACGAAAAACGAAGCCAAAAACGACAAAACCGAGCACGGAATGGAAGAGCGTGAAAAAGTCAAAGTCAAGGTCAAAGTCAACCCTGACAAAGTCAAAGGTCAAAGCCGAAACCGAAGAAATACTTAATGGGCCCACCCATACCCATCTAATGGGCCGGGTCAGCCCAATAAGTATTTATATACAATATATAAGCCCAAAGTCTAAATAAAAGTCCAAAAATCCTTTTAAATCCAAATGGCCCAAACTGCTAAACCTTGGCCCAATTCCCTTTAACCTCGTTAACCCATTTTGCCCTTAACCCATTAACACTGTTAGTCCTTTAAGGATTGTGAGTGAAATAAAAACATACAACCTTAAGGGCCATAATTGCCAAATCCTGATATCTTTCACACCACAAAGGACTTTCCATGTAATACCATTATACAAAATCAAGGACCAATGTTGCCATCCCACAAAACTTATACCCTGTTAACCCAAAACCAAATTTCCCGTCAAACCCAAAACCTTACTATTCACCCTCCCCTATTACTTTCCCCTCCTCGTCCACTGTTCCCCTTGACAAACCTATCACCATCTCAACCTTAACCCTACTTCACATGGGCAATTGCCACCTTGGCAATCCCCTAAATTTTCATTGGATGATGAGATTATGAACAAGATCAATGGCTGTGATTAATCACTTTGGGGACAAAGAAAGATTGATGGCTAGGATGGACTTTAGGACTTCTACTCACACAACAAACACAAGAAAAAGAAGACAAATGACCTAGCAGCTTTTATATAAAAGAGAGAAGACATAGAAGAAGAAATCCGAGTAGTTGTAGGAGTAGTATAATTTTACTGTTAATGTTTTTATGTTTTATGTCATTTAATTTCTGTCATTTTACTTTAAAAAGTCCTGTAATCTTTTTAAGTTAATGAAATTTCAAGTTCTCATGTTTTAAGCAATTTCGAGTTTTATGCCATTCAAGCTTATTGTTATTCACAAGTGTCTTTGTCAAGATCTTTTAAGCTTTTACAACCTGTTTTAACTCATTTAAAAGTTTTCTAAAAGTTTTTTAAAGCTACTGTTT
>BQNB010112815.1:0-22074 GCA_026074375.1 Tanacetum coccineum | reverse complement strand
TATTGTTCATATTGTGCAAGCATTGAATTCACAAAAAGTCAAATCTAAATTTTACAAACAAACATAAACCTTAAATCAAAAAGCGATAAACTATTCAACCCCCTTTCTAGTTTTCCACACTATTGGTATTTGCCATGGTAGCAGCTTGTGCTTCCAGAACTGCAGCAATACCATCAGCAATCAGTTGCCGGATGGCAGCCTGAGTCATAGTTGGTGTTTCAGATGTTGATGTTCTCTTGGGAGGCATCTATCAATATATACAAGACAACATAGAATAAGAAACCATAAAATGATATAGTCATATCACAAGTAAAGGTATGAAAATTCTCATTATAAAAGACTTGTGATCACTCTTTGATATTACATTGTAGGATATAACGGAAAATTATGGAATTTAAGACTTCCAGAGATAGATACAGAGATAATGGAGTAAGTGATCCAATAGGAGGCTTAGTGTTTCTAGGTACAAAGTTTTAAGAAAATTGAATGGTAAGAGAATCATAGTAATCCCGGATAAAGATATAAGTCATCATACTACATGATATAGGATAGACAATTTCGATTTACACAATTGGTATTATGAAACAACGAGGTATAACGAAATCACCACTGTATAAATAACTTGTCTATATAATTTACATAGCAAAATTTGACAAGTGTCATTATTCATACATCTAGTGGTTGGATTCTAGAAAGCTGTAAACGACACAGATCTAATCTGGTGGTTCTCCCTTGTTGTTTTTGAGTTCTTGGATCTTGTTTAGAAGACTCTTAATGATGAACCTGGATGGTCGCGGTATGATCCATAATAAGTTATCTAACTCTGCGAAGATAGACTCATCAAAGGAATAGTCTGGTGGTGGTGTAGTTGACCTAATCGGTGATGAAGATCCTACTGATGAAGATGGAGATACTGGAATGGGTGATTCAACAGGAGTCTCAGTGTCTTTAGGTGGTGAAATATCCTCAGGAGGAAAGAAATCTCGGGAATAGTCCGGTGAAGTCGAGGTATAGTAAGGAGCATTTGTAGAGGAAAAAGCATCCTCCACATCGTAATAAGAAGGGATAGAAGGGTGGGTGTACGAAGACATGACTGTATAACAACCCAGTGGAAATAACATAAGTTATTTATATAATAGTATAATAGTTATGTATTATTTGCTAGGCAAATCTCTTACATATACTATTCGGGGAAATGCAGTGGCACGGAGGACTTTCTTGGATGGAAAAAATAGTTATAGTTTAGGTTTTACCCTTGTTCTCTATAACCATGAACTCTGATACCACTCTGTAACACCCCCATTTTTAAAATATAGCAGCGGAAGCTAATCTGGGGTATTACTTCATGGATCAACAAACATAATCATAGAAAACGACTCATAAAGAGACGTTTTAGAAAATTTAGTTATCATTCAATATAATCAGAGTTTTACAAAAGCATGTCCTAAAATCTAGAAATATAAAGTTTGAATGGTAACAGTTTAGCCCTCTCAAAGTCCGTACACTACAAGAAAATGGGGTTTTTGGGACGAAAATTTTTGGAACGGTCAAATAATCGTGCCAAATACACGTATTTGGAACCTGTTTCTTAAGCGTACCAAAAATAGGTATTTAGGACGGCTAATAAAAAACTGTTCCAAATACGTATGCGTTTGGAACAGTTTCAAATAATGGTGCCAAATACATGTGTATTTGGTACAGTTTGAGTTAACGGTGCCAAATACATATGTATTTGGGACGCTTGGTACGATCGGTGCCAAATTTTTATATGTATTTGGAACGGTATCTAATGTTGGTGCCTAATACTAATGTATCAGGAACGGTTGGTACCACCAGTGGCAAATACATATATTTATTTGGAACATTATCTAATGTTGGTACCAAAAACTTATGTATTTGGAATGGTTTGTATAGGTTGTGGAAAATAGGACTGTATATGGCCGGGGCAATTTTTATAAACTATTTTTAATTTTTAAGTATTTGAAATATCTTTAGTAAACTGATATGATTTACACTTTTTTCCTGCACGTGTTTACTATATTTTTCTTATGTATGTTGGACATACTATTAATATTTATAACCGATTTCATTGATTTACTCTAATACTCTAATATTTAATAGCCATCATCATAAAATTTTATCTCTATTAATTAATTTATAAATCAACATACTAAAATTCTTGATAGGTATGCTAACATGTACTTAAAATTCGAAACACCACACTAGAATTATTTTTTTAAGATTACAAGTTTTATAAAAACAAAAATTAAGGGTATGCTTAGTTGGAGATTTTTTTTAGTTTTGTGTTTTCAGATTTGTAAACAAAAAGGAGGAGATTTATTTTTCACAAACATAAAACACGCATTCGTATGATATAGTTTTTCATTCTTAAGAAAACAGGGGGGGTTTACAAAAAAACAAGAAAAATAAAAAAATGTGTTTTATAGTTTCCCTTGTTAAGTTGAGAAATCCATGTTTTGTGTTTTGTAAATAATTTTGTTGAAAAACACTGATTCGAACGCGATATCTGTTTTCCATAAAACATTTTGTGGGAAACAAGGGTGTTTTTCCATGTGTTATGAGTAATTTTTTACATGTCTCACTAGGGACGTAAACGAACTGAACGTTTACTGAACATTTATGAACTATTCGGTAAAACGTTTGTTTATGTTTGTTTATTTGTTAAATGAATGAACATGAACAACATTTAACGTTCGTTTATTTAAATGAACGAACATGAATAAAAGTCTTGTCTGTTCATATATGTTCGTGAACGTCCAATTATTTGTTCGTATATGATCATATATCTGTCTGTGTTCGTCTATCATATATTTTATTATATAGGCTTAAAATTGCTTTACTTAAACAAAACAAAAAAATTTAAGTTAATTTTTCAAAATTCATTTACGTTCGTTCGTTTAGATACCTGGCTGAGTCAGCCTAAAGAGCTAAAACCTAGGTTTCCTAATAAACGAACATGAATAAGAAAATTCGTTCGTTTAAACAATCATGTCCGTTTATTTGTGCGACTAAAGTTAAATGAACGACAAAACTTTATTGGTGTTCGTTTGGTTAATCTCTACCATTTATTGGTGTTCCCTCTCAACATTTCACAAACCCCGCTTAGATTTTCCCCAAAATCAAATTGTCCCTCCACCTAATATTTCATTTGTTATCTCAATCTCACATTCTCCTCATACTTATTTTATCCCCAAACTAATTTTTTTAATCTTTCTCACACCCTTGCTCGTCCTGTGGTCAAACGGAAACCATCCAGCAACTGCCAATTGAATGTTATGAATTTATGATCACAGAAATCTGAGAGTCGTGTAAACACTTTCAGATCGAAGTATTTCGATGGTTCTATCGAAATCTTAAATCGGATAAAATTCAGATTATGAAATGAGAATGTGTTTTGATGTTATGAAAAAACAGAACCAGAGATTGTGATGATTATATGACCAACAAAACTGATTTTTCAGTTATAACTGCATAGCAGTTAGTTTAACTGTCAAATCGGTTAAATAAAAGGGTCAAAAAAAAACAAGTCCATATCCGGGAATTTTATTTCCAAGTGCATTTTTTAACATAACACTTTATACCAAATAAAATTTTTCCAAGCTGACCTGCCAGCTTGACCCCAGCCAGGGGCTCTGCCCCTTGGACCCTGCCAGGGGCTGCCGCCCCTTGGACCCTGCTACCAGGGGCGTTGCCCTCGGACCCCCGTCATTCGGGGCTTCGCCCCAAAATGATAATCATAATAACGCCATACAAATGTGCACTCCGCACAACCCCGACTTGTTGAACATTTATCATGATTACACATTGGTCAACCAAGTCAATCCACTACACTTAAATCATATTGGTGACGCACAATCACCAACATTGAATGTATTGTATCTTCAATTTGAGGTGTGTATGGGCCAATTTTGGTGATTTTGTGATTTATAAATTAGGGTTTATGTGACCAAAAGTTTATATTGACCTGCAACATCATTTTTGCAGTTGAAGTTCCTTACATGTTAATAATGTGTAATAAATGTTGATTTATGCTTAACTTATGATATCAATGGTATTTGTTATAGTGATTGTGATAGAATGTTTTGTTTATTCATAAATATGCATAGTTTGCCTAGTTTTAGCATTAGTTCAAATAGCATGACTCTTTGATTATGTAATTGTATGACAGTTTGTGGTTTAAGGTTGGAATAACTTTTTAATTTCTGAATATGAGAAGTTCAAATTACATATTTGTTCAAAGGCACATATCAGGTATAAAAATAATAGCAATATGCCAATATATGAACTAAATAACCTTGTGACTATTTTAGAATTAAAGGTAA
The DNA here is from genome assembly GCA_026074375.1 of Tanacetum coccineum. Lineage (NCBI taxonomy): Eukaryota > Viridiplantae > Streptophyta > Magnoliopsida > Asterales > Asteraceae > Tanacetum > Tanacetum coccineum. Next base: position 17,731 of record BQNB010112815.1, on the reverse strand, counting down.
AAAATTAATACGAGAGTCAATCTTTTACTTAATCAAGCTACTCATTTGAAGTACCCTTCTAGCTTTTTTGGATGATGTGTTTACTAAATTTTATGTGCTAGTATTTGGATTGCTAACTACACTTCATTTATATTGTAGAGGTACTATTTGTAGTGTCATTTCATTTGCTTGTTACAATATTTACTTCTTATGTTAAAGCGACTCATCTTCTCACATATTACTCATTATTGCAGCAGCCTACTACTGTTAAGAAGATTATTAAATTCGATGAGCACATTGATTGTGCTTGAGCAAATTAATTGCAGATGCGTGTACACTCGTTGAGCAAGCACGAGTTGAGGTAACATTATTCACATTGTAAGTGCTAGTTAAAATTAGCCGTTTTGAGTTGAAACTCATAGTATATGTTAGGCTATCATAAGAATGGGTTGTTTGAGTTGAAATGGCTTATGTCACATTTTGTTAGGGGTGAGCAAAAGAAACTGAAAAAACCGAACCGTAACCGAAAACCAAAAAAACCAGACCGAAAAAACCGAATCGTAACAATAACCGACGGGTGAATAACCGAGGAATTCGGTTCCGTTATGGTTTTTGTTTAAAAACCGAACCATAATAACCGAACCGAAATCATATTAGTCAAAATATTACAGCCTATATTGAATAATTTGTGACTTGTGACCTTTATATTCATGTAAAATCGATGATCACTTGGCAATAAGTGTTTCTCACTTGTGGTTGATCTTATCAAGCCAACTGTCAATCTAAGTTTGTGTTTGGTTGATAAATCTCATGGAAGAATATTGGTATCATACTTACACAAAGACCATACATTTAAGTGTTCTCTTGGGAGAACAGATTTCAGTTGCTGTCGAGTTACAATGAGTGTCACCTAGATGTGGTTCTCTTGGCATATAGAATCGATGCTCTTTGCTATTAAAATTAGTATTAAGTAGCATTAGCAAGGACTATGGAGAACAATTTTGACTTAATCACATCCAAAACAGTTTAAATCAAAAAAGAAATACATGATTAATTGACCACAAATAGCCCGAGCCTTTTATGGACCAGGCGAGGCGTGATCCTCAAATGACCTTTGCAATCTGTATTGACATAGAACAAATTTAGGCCCTGAGTTGTGCCAAACCAGTCCTCAATAGAGAATAGCGTGTCTGATTTCTACTAGTAAATCTGACCTACGGCCGAGTGTGCATAATAGTTCTACCAAATAAGTAAACAACATAAATTTAATAACACATAAATGGGGCCTGAAACAATCCTTTTGATACGAAATAGATACCCATGTCAGTCAAATTATAAAACCAAGTTTGCCATAAAACTCTTTTCCATATTTACTTCTAATAGTCTTTTTTCTTTATATAATAATGACAATTTATTGACTTGATGTTACAGGCCGCAAAACAGGACTATGGGAAAGAAAAGCTAAACGAAAGACTATTATCCGGGTGTGTTTTAGTTTTCCAGGATTTAATTTTAGCTCTGTCGAAGTATTCGTTTGTCTCAAGTTTACATTGTGTTCCAGGCTGGGGCACAAACAAAAACGAGACTTAAGGAAAAGAAACAGAATGTAGATGCACACAATGTAACAAAGGTTATTACAATCTATTCTTACTTTTAAAAACCACTTTTGGCTTTTATTTTCTTACATTCAGTGCCAAATTTAGTTACATTTTCAATCATCATTTAGGTTGCCGTTGAGGAAGGTATTGTAGTAGGTGGTGGATGCACGTCATAGCGTCTTGCTGCTAAGGTTGACAGCATTAAAGAAACTCTTGGCAATGATGAACCGGAGGTAGGATCGGATATTGTTAGAACTTAGAAGGGCACTTGGCTACCCAATGAAGCTGATTGCAAAGAATGTTGGTCAGATAAGTCTCGGAAATCGTCACGCAACCTGGGGTAATATGTCAAGCCTTAGTTTGATTGATTATGTTCTATAACTTTACTTCATATGGTTTAATGTAAATGGTTAATTAACTTGTGGAAACATCGTATCACTGTTCGGGCTATCATAATCCAGAGGTCATGTAGTATCGTTTGAGGAGTCAGGGCACTTTAAATCGTAAACCCAGCAAACTCGTCAAAACAAATACCCAAATGGAACCCCTCACATGAAATTCCCTAGTAACGTGATATGATAAGATTTTAAGTTTTTTCAAAAGCTAGTCGATGATAAGTTACGTTAATTATATAACGTAATTATTTTATAATGCGTCGATCGTTGATTAATAACGATAAATGTGTCGGAATGAAATCGAGTTTTGTAATATTAATATATATTTTTATAATTTATATAAAAATATTATATGTTATATTTTTAAGAATACAAAAATGGCAATATATACCTTTGGTTTATAAACTTTTACAAGTTTAGTCCTTTATATATAAGTATATAAAATTTAAACCTTTAACTTTAAAACTTGGCAAAACAGCCCCTTATAGTTATAACTTTGGAATAATGACATTTTTAGCCCCTTTAGTTATAAATTTTAGAAAGTTATGATATATACCCCTAGCATGGGATTAATTTGCAAAACAAGTCCAAAAACTATAATAATGATATTTTTGAAATCCAAAAGAGTTTTACAGGTTATAGCTTATTAGAATAAGCTAAAATAAGATGTTCTAATGTAACAAAAGTTTAGAAAAAGGATTCGTTAGCTAGAAAATCAAAACGGGTCATTTTAAGGGTTTTAATAAAAAACGCACGAGTTTGAGGATTCAATGATTTAACAAGAGTTCATATAGGATCTATTAGACCTTATGATAGTTCTAATACAGATTATGAGCTTATTGAACAAGATTATAAGCTTACTTGAGCTAAAATGGGTCGAATGAGGGTTTTTGGGTTCGTACGCCTAGAAACGATTTCAATGGCTTCTTTCTCTTGATTATTGGCTTCAATTCTAATCTTAGGGACTTCTCTTGATCCTCCTTGGTCTAATTTAGAACTCCATTTGAGTGGTGATGAGTTTTTGAGGTGTGTTTGAAAGAAATGGGGGTCTTGGCTATTTATAGTGTTCAAAACCCTGGTGGCCAAGGTTAGGGCTTGGAGTAAGGACCAAGGGTTGTAAGGAGATGACTAATGGCAGCTATATAATGAGCATGTAGAGCTAGGAGTGTAGCTTAGCAAGGTGGAAGGAGATGGAGAAGTTAGGGTGATGACTAGGGGTTTTGGAGACTTGGTGGCCAAGTTGGGTGACAAGGTGGTGATAGAGGTGCTTGTAGGGTGCTGGAGTGATGGTGATGTGGTGGTGAGGTCATGGTGATGAAGGTGGTGGTGAGTCATGGAGGAGCTTGAGGTGTTTATTTAGTTTATACATGGCTGTTTTTGGACAACCAACATCAATCCCGATAAAATGGTTATCATTTACAAACCGTAACTCCGATGAAGCTCAAACCAGTAAGCATGGTTAGATATTTGAGTCCTCTACAACTTTTAGTTTTGCATATTTAGGGGTTACTATACAAATATTTAAAGATAACAACATTTACTACAGGTGTGTAGAATCTGCGTACTTTTGCCATTTCGGCTATAACTAATTCATCCGACATCGAATCGGGTTGAGTCAACCGGAAAAATGATCACAAGACATAGGGCTATGACCTAGTATTTTTTACTAATACCCAAAGCCTATTGATTTTTCCCAGATCCTATGTTTTATCAACGGATCAGATTTCTAAAAACTATGAACTAGTTTAAGGGTGTAACGGGTTTGCTAGGGTTTTCGGGTTTAGGATTAGGGTTTAGGTTTTAGGGTTAGTGTAGGAGCTGAGATTAGAGAGGGAAAAGTGTTTAAATATTGTGTATTGAGTGCTTGTAATTAGTGCTAAAAATGTGGTACAAAATCCTTAAGATTTTAGAGGGAAATGAGCTAGTTTGAATTCTATGCTTTATTGGCTTGTACATTGAGTTCAAATGAGTTGTACTTTGATTTAGGAGGGAAATTTTGATTTAAATATTATGTATTGATCACTTGTACACATGATTGAAGGCTTTTACATTTGTTTTGCAAGTAAACATTACATGAAGTTAGGAGTTTTGATATAAACGTTAACGGATAAAGTTCATTTGATAATATCATTGTGAAAACTAAGTGAAATAGATAACATACATGATAAAATGGATAATAGATTATTGACTTGACATATTAGGACGTTTACTTGATGTAAAATAGATGGAACAGGCATAGGTAGTTTCGTGTGCTCGTTTACTTTAGAAATGTAAACTAGGTTACATAATGGAATGGAATAAAAACAAAAAATATTCCCTGGAAAAAGGTTGTACTTAATATAATAAGTAGATATTACATTGATGAAAATACTAGAAAATTACGGGTTGTTATAGTCCCCCCAACCTTATAGAAATCTCGTCCTGAGATTTAGTTGAGTGATGGATTGGAAATAGAAGTCCTTAGTTTTTGCAGTCCCTAGTCAGATGACCCACTTTGTTGCAAGTCTGACACTTGACAGTGCAAACTCCTGTGTGATGTAGGGTGCATCTTGTACACAAAGGAAGGTTTCCATTGTACCTTTTATTTTTAGTATACCTTTTGTTCTCAGTTGGGGTGGCAGCATAAGTTTTGACAGTTTCTTGCCTTCTATTCTGCTGTTGGTGGTAATCATTGTTACGGTTGTTATTGTTGTGGTTATAATACTTATTGGTCAAGAGCCTTTTCAATTCGGTCCACATAATCCTGTTGGCTTGTTTTATTCTAATAGGTTGGGCGTATGCATTCCACCAGGACAAGGCATCATCAGTTAGAGTACCAGTAGCAAATGTCACTCTGTCTTCCTCGGCACACTTGCTACGAGAAAATACCGATTCAGTACGTTCAAACCAGCGGATGAGGCCAACAACTCCTTCCGTACCATTGAAATAGGAAGGTTGATAACTCATAAACCCTTTGTAGTTACTTATTACATTCCTATTGGTATTTTCCATGGTAGCAGCTTGTGAGCAATACCATCAATAATCAGTTGTCGGATGGCAGCCTGAGTCATAGTTGGTGTTTCAGATGTTGATGTTCTATTGGGAGGTATCTATTAATATATACAAAACAACATAGAATAAGAACCCATAAAATGATATAGTCATATCACAAGTTAAGGTATGAAAATTCTCATTATAATACAAAGACTTATGATCATTCTTTGATATTACATTGCAGGATATAACGGAAAATTTTAGAATTTAAGACTTCCAGAGATAGATACAGAGATAATGGAGTGAGTGATCCAATAGAAGGCTTAGTGTTTCTAGGTACAAAGGTTTGAGAAAATCGGATGGTAAGAGAATCATAGTAATCCCGGATAAAGATATAAGTCATCATACTACAGGATATAGGATAGACAATTTAGACATACACAATTGGTATTATGAAACAAGGAGGTATAACGGAATCATCACAGTATAAATAACTTGTCTATATAATTTACATAGTAAAATTTAACAAGTGTCATTATTCATACATCTAGTGGTTGGATTATAGAAATCTGTAAATGACACAGATCTAATCTGGTGGTTCTCCCTTGTTGTTTTTTAGTTCTTGGATCTTGTTTAGAAGACTCTTGATGACGAACCTGGATATCCTCAATGATTATTTTCAGAGATGAACATTATAACAAGTATCTGACTCATTAGGTTCCTCGGGGACTGGTTCACTTCCTAGTGGTCGCGGTATGATCCATAATGAGTTATCTAACTTTGCGAAGATAGACTCATCAAAGGGATAGTCTGGTGGTGTAGTTGACCTAACCGGTGATGAAGATCCTACTGATGAAGATGGAGATACTGGAATAGGTTATTCAACAGGAGTCTTAGTGTCTTTAGGTGGTGAAATATCCTCGGGAGGAAAGAAATCTCGGGAATAGTCTGGTGAAGTCGGGGTATAGTTAGGAGCATTTATAGAGGAAAAAGCATCCTACACATCGTAATCAGAAGGGATAGAAGGGTGGGTGTACGAAGACATGACTGTATAACAACCTAGTAGAAATAACATAAGTTATTTATATAACAGTAGAATAGTTATGTATTATCTCCTAGGCAAATCACTTACATACACTATTCGAGGAAATGCAGTGGCACGGAGGACTTTCTTGGATGCAAAAACTAGTTATAGTTTAGGTTTTACCCTTGTTCTCTATAATCATGAGCTCTGATACGACTCTGTAACACCCCTATTTTTGAAATATAGCAGCGGAAGCTAATCTGTGGTATTACTTCATGGATCAACAGACATAATCATAAAAAGCGACTCATAAAGAGACGTTTTAGAAAATTTAGTTATCATTTAATATAATCACAGTTTTACAAAAGCAAGTCACAAAATCTAGAAATATAAAGTTTGAATGATAACAGTTTAGCCCTCGCGCCACTCCGTGCCATAGTTTGCTTAATTACCTGAGATAAACATGCTAAAAAGCATCAACACAATGGTTGAGTGAAATTCATAGGTTTATGATAAATAGTTTGAATACAAGTCATAATAGATAGTGGGTTATGTTGTTATACCCATAAGTAGTAATAATTGCATGCATGTATAATTATCATAGAAAATAGTATTATCATGAAAAACAGTATTATCATGGAAAATAGAATTATCATGGAAAACAATATTATCATGGAAAACAGTATTATCATGGAAAACAGTATTATTGCCCTAAGCTCATGAATCAAATATTTAAACTTAATAGAATCGGAAGCCTTTATCCGAAGACATACTAGGAGCTACTACCCAAAGAGATACTAGGAGCTACTACCAAAAGAGATACTGGGAGCTATTACCCAAATAGATACTAGGAGCTATTACCCAAAGAGATACTGGGAGCTATTACCCAAAGAGAGACTCAGATGTCTTATGGGAACATGGAGGTAACTTAGGTAATAATATATCAGGATAGCATATAGTTGGAAAAACACTTGTATTCATAGTTTATAGCATGAATCCTCCACGGGATTTAGAAAACATATAAAGATGGGACTACTCACAGTGATGAAACCATATCACATATCAAAATCACTTGTGTTTAATTTGTATAAAACAAGCATGTATCCCCCTTGCGGGTTTATAAAACACGTAAATATGTAAAGGCGAGGCTATGAACTTCACCTTAACAGTACAAGGAAATCTGATTAATGGCAAAAGTATATCAGGTGAAAGTAACAGCTTCGTCACGCAACCTGAGGTAATATGTCAAGCCTTAGTTTGATTGATTATGTTCTATAACTTTACTTCATATGGTTTAATGTAAATGGTTTATTAACTTGTGGAAACATCGTATCACTATTCGGGCTATCATAATCCAGAGAAAATGTAGTATCGTTTGAGGAGCCAGGGCACTTTAAATCGTAAACCCAGCAAACTCGTCAAAACAAATACCCAAATGGAACCCCTCACATGAAATTCCCTAGTAACGTGATATGATAAGATTTTAAGTTTCTTCAAAAGCTAGTCGATGATAAGTTACGCTAATTATATAACGTAATTGTTTTATAATGCGTCGATCATTGATTAATAATGATAAATGTGTCGGGTTTTAATAAAATCGGGTTTTTTAAATTAATATATATTTTTATAATTTATATAAAAATATTATATGTTATATTTTTAAGAATACAAAAATGGCAATATATACCCTTGGTTTTTAAACTTTTACAAGTTTAGTCCTTTATATATAAAGTATATATAATTTAAACCTTTGTTACGAATTTTGTATAACAGACTTAATTCTATTAGTGTATTATAGTTAGTTCTGCTAGTATCTTAGTTAGTACTAGTAGAAGGATTATCATAGTTAGTACTGGTAGTGTTAAATAATAAATACTGCTTATGTAATAGTTAAGTCTGCTTACGCAGAAATTAGTTAGAGTTAAAGATATGCATGAGATATCTTAGGAAATAAGCAAAAATAAGATGTTCTAACGTAACAAAAGTTTAGAAAAAGAATTCGTTGGCTAGAAAATCAAAACGGGTCGTTTTTAGGGTTTTAATAAAAAACACATGGGTTTGAGGATTCAAGGCTTCAAACAAGAGTTTATATATGATCTTAAGAGTATTATGAACATTATAATACAGATTATAAGCTTATTGAACAAGAACTAAGCTTTGAGCTAGAAATGGGTCGAAATGGGGTTTTCGAGTTCGTACACCTAGTAACGACTTCAAGGGCTCCTTTTTCTTGATTCTTGGATTCTATTCTGAGCTTAGGGACTTCACTTGATCCTTATTGTTCTGAGTTAGAACTCCATTTGAGTGGTGATAAGTTTTGTAGGTGTGATTTAAATGAATGGGGTGTTTGGCTATTTATAGGGCTCGAAATTACCTTGGTAGCTAAGAAAACTTAGAGAGGGGTTCAAGGGCTATAGAGTGATGACTAAAGGAGGCTATAAGGTGAGTATTGTGGGCTATGGAGGTAGATATGCAAGGTGGAAGGATTTAAGGAGGGTTCGGTTACATATAAGTGATAAGGAGGTGACAAGGCTTTCTTGGTGGCCAAGGGTTGTGATAGAAGTGCTTGTAAGCTGCTTGGTGATGTGGTGATGATGTCATAGAGGTGCTAGGGTGCTTGCTTGAGGTGCTTGGTTGCTTAAAATGGGTAAAAATGAAGTAAAAGGGGTGTCGGGTTCATTTTATTTTGGGTTAGGGTTTAGGGTTTTAAAATGTAGATTAGGGTTAGGATTAGGGATAGATTAGGGTTTAGGATTAGTGTTAGGATTAAGATTTAGGGTTTAGGATTAAGGTTTAGGGCTTAGTTTTAAGGTTTAGGGTTTAGTTTTAGGTTTAAAGTGAAATTAGGGTTTTAGGGTTTAGGGTTTTAGATTAGGGTTTTAGGATGACTTAGGGTTTAGATTTAAAGTTTAGGAGTCATACATTAAGTGCTTGTACCTTGTGCTAGAGTGGTGGTAAGAAATCTAAAATGAAAATGGTGAAAAATGGCAAGGTTTGAATTTTGTGCTTAATAGATTTGTACATTAAGCTTTAATGAGTTGTACATTGATTTAGAGGGAAAATATAATTCAAATGTGATGCATTATACACTTGTACACATGCTCGAAGGCTTGCATATTCATTTTATATGTATACATTACATATAATTAGGGTTTTGATATAAACGTTTACGTTTAATGCTTGTTTTGATATAACGTTTTGAAAAGTACGTTAAATGGATAATGTACTTGGTAAAAATGATATTAAGATATAGACTTAACATATTAGGATGTTTACATGATATAGATATAGATGGCATTGATAGAGGTTGCGTGAGCTCAATTAACTTTAGAAATGTAAATTAGTTACATAATGGGAATGAGAATAAAAATGAAAAATATCCTTGAAAAAGGTTGTACTTATAATATAATTAGATATTACATTTTTTTTTGGAATGAAAATACTAGAAAATTATGGGTTTTTATAGTCCCCCAACCTTACAAAAATCTCGTCCCAAGATTTAGTTGAGTGATGGAGTGATGGTTTGGAAATAGAAGTCCTTAGTTTTTGCAGTCCCTGGAACAGATGACCCACTTTGTTGCAAGTCTAACACTTGACAGAAACTCCTATGTGATGCAGGGTGCATCTTGAACACAAGGAAGTTTTCCCATGAGTACCAACTTTTGTTCTTAGTACATCTTTTGTTCTTAGTTGGGGTGCAGCATAAGTTCTGATAGTTTCTTGCTTCTATTTCAGTTGTTGGTAATCCATTATTACGGTTGTTGATGTTGAGGTTATTATGATAGTTGGTTTGTTTTGTTGTGATTTGTTGGAGGTGGTTATATATTGTAATGATACATGGGGAGTAGTTGTTGTGTCGGTTGGTTTTTCTTCTATCCTTAAACTTTCATTTATGATCATTGGTTTCTTGGGCAAAATTGTGTTTTATTACATGTTCCATCAACCTCTGGGTTATGGTAATGGCTTCCTCCAGAGTTTGAGGTTTTGAAGCAGTAACATTTCCGTCAATACTTGTGGGTAATCCCCCGATAAAGACTTCCATAAGCTTCTCGATGTTTGGTACCATGTTTGGGCATAAGACTGCTAATAAGTCCATGGAATCTTCTAACTAAAAGTTTGTGAGATCATCTCCTTTCACACCAAGTGTGTAAAATTCGTCTTCCTGTTATCTTGACTTAGTACGAGGGCAATACTTATTGTCAACGAGCCTTTTCAATTTGGTATCAGGTATCAGTTGGCTTGTTCTAATCCTAATAGGTTGGGCTATGCATTCCACTAGGACAGGCGTCATCATTAGAGCACCAGTAAAAATGTCACTCTGTCTTCCATCATTCCTCGACACACTTGCTATGAGATAATACCGGAATTCGGTACATTCATACTAGCGGATGAACCAACAGCTCCTTCCTTACCATGAAATAAGAAGTGACAACTCATAAACCCTTTGTATTTGACTTATTACATTCCTATTATATTTTGCCATGGTAGCATTCTAGTTGCTGATCCAGAGCTGCACAATACCATCATCAATTATTTACCAGATGCAGCCTGGGTCAAGTTGGTTTTCAGTTGTTCATGTCTCATTGGGAGGCATCTATTAATATATTACAAAACAGCGCGCTGACGTGCGCGAGAGCGAACCTATATAATGATAAAGTCATATCACAAGTTAAGGTATCAAATTCATTAAATACAAAGACTTTTGTCATCTTTGATATTAACATTGCAGGATATAACAGAAAATTTTTGGAATTTATGACTCTAGAGAAAAGAAACAGAGATAATGGAGTGAGTGATTCCAAGAGAAGTCTTAGTGTTTCTAGGTACAATGGTTTGAGAAAATCGAATGGTAAGAGAATCATAGTAATCCCGGATAAAGATATAAGTCATCATACTACAGGATATAGGATAGATAATTTCGACATACACAATTGGTATTATGAAACAACGAGGTATAACGGAATCATCACTGTATAAATAACTTGTATATATAATTTACATAGCAAAATTTGACAAGTGTCATTATTTATACATCTAGTGGTTGGATTCCAGAAAGCTGTAAACGACACAGATCTAATCTGGTGGTTTTCCCTTGTTGTTTTTGAGTTCTTGGATCTTGTTTAGAAGACTCTTAAACTGGATGTCCTTAATGATTATTTCCAAAGATGAACATTATAACAAGTATATGACTCATTAGGTTCCTCGGGGACTGGTTCACTTCCTAGTAGTCGCGGTATGATCCATAATGAGTTATCTAACTCTGCGAAGATAGACTCATCAAAGGGATAGTCTGGTGGTGGTGTAGTTGACCTAACCGGTGATGAAGATCCTACTGATGAAGTTGTACCAAACGTCTCTTTCACGGGATGTGTGGAATAAATAACAACACTTGTCAAATTTTGACTATGTACAGTACAAAGGCAAGTTGTTCATGGTATAATACAATGGCAATCCTGTTATACCTTGTTGTTTCATAATACCGATATATCCATCCTAAAATAACTTCTCTTATATCATCATCTTCTTCTACATCATTATGAATCATACTATGATTTCTAAATAAATCATAGATACTTATTTGATATGAATTATCTATGATTTCGACCAAGTACTTCACCTTAGGGAGCTCCTGTCTTATTTGTTAAAAAGAAAGATGGATCTTTCAGAATATGTATCGATTACCGGGAGTTGAATAAACTTACCGTAAAGAATCATTACCCATTACCCATGATCGATGACTTATTTGACCAACTTTAAGGTTCGAGTGTTTACTCTAAGATTGACTTAAGATCAGGCTATCATCAACTAAGAGTCAGGGATGAAGATATTCCCAAGACTGCTTTTAGAACAAGATATAGACATTATGAATTTCAAGTGATGCCATTTGGTTTAACTAACGCACCTGCTGTATTCATGGATCTCATGAATCGTGTGTGTAAACCATACTTAGATAAATTTGTGATAGTGTTCATCGATGATATTCTTATCTACTCTCGTAACAAAGAAGAGCACGCAAATCATCTGAGAATAATCCTAGAATTACTCAAGAAAGAGAAGTTGTATGCCAAGTTCTCCAAGTGTGATTTCTGGATTCATATCGTGCAATTTCTTGGACACTTAATTGATAGTCAAGGACTTCATGTTGACCCCGCCAAGATTGAAGCAGTTAAGAATTGGGCATCTCCTACTACACCCACAGAAATACGTCAATTCTTAGGACTTGCCGGCTACTACCGGAGATTCATCGAAGGTTTTTCGAAGATTGCAAAGTCTTTGACTGAATTAACCCAGAAAAACAAGAAGTATATCTGGGGCGAAGATCAAGAGTCGGCTTTCCAATTACTAAAACAGAAGCTTTGTGAAGCTCCAATCTTAGCATTACCAGAAGGAAACGACGATTTTGTTGTTTACTGTGATGCATCCCATCAAGGTCTGGGAGCGGTGTTAATGCAAAGAGAGAAAGTTATTGCATATGCATCCCGACAACTCAAACCTCATGAAGAAAACTATACCACTCATGATCTCGAATTAGGAGCAGTTGTGTTTGCTCTTAAAATCTGGAGACACTATCTCTATGGCACAAAGTGTATGGTTTTCACCGATCACAAAAGTCTTCAACATATTCTTAATAAAAAAGAATTGAACATGAGACAACGCCGTTGGTTAGAATTGCTTGCAGATTACGATTGTGAAATTCGCTACCATCCTGGAAAGGCAAATGTTGTAGCAGATGCCTTAAGCCGGAAGAAACAAATCAAACCACTCCGAGTTAGATCATTAGTTATGACCATCCATCGAAACATACCCTCACAAATTCTTAAAGCTCAAACCGAAGCACTCAAGGAAGAAAACATCAAGGCTGAAAACTTACGAGGAATGGATAAAGCATTTGAAATACGTTGATTACTTTTAATAATTCTTTACTATATATATAAATATAAATAAATATATAAATACATATAATAAGGAAACTCAAAAATAATAAATGAAACCGGAAGTAGTATAGAATTTTCCCGGGTCGTTTATCCCCAATGAGGAGCGAATTGGAAAGTCAAAAGTTGGTTTGAATAACAATGCTTGAATGGAAAAAGATTTGGGTTTAATTTTCTAAAACTATGGGAAAAATAAAGCAAACTATATTAAAAACGAGAAAATTACACAAATTATGCTAAAAACGATATCGGGATACTAATAACGACACACTAAAAATCCTAATTTCTTAAAATTAAACTTAAATTGATTTTTTCACTTTTAATGGACCTAAATTGACTAAAAAGAAAGTTTAAAGAAAACTAGAACGAAAACGGAGTTAAATTGAGTTCAAAAACGAGAAAACGAGAAACGGGATCGAAACCCGTTCTTTAAAAAGTAAAATTTTGCAAAAATGACCCTACGAAAGATTTTCTATTTTTCCTAAGTGAAATATGACAAAATAAAATTTTCCAAAAAAGAAAAATATTTTTTTGATTTTTATTTAATTTATTATAATTAAAAAACAGTTTAAAAAAAAATTAATCATTAAAAATACTAAACTAAATTAATAAAATCTGGAAAAATTAAGAAAAAATACTTTATAACATGAAGATCCTAGGAAAATTTCTAACTAAGACATGCAGCTTATAAATAAGCCAGGAATTAGCCCAAAAGGGCTGAATGCTTAATGGGCTTGTTAGCCCTTAAATAATTAATTTAGCAATCCTCTACCGGATAAGCTAATGTAGCACAACGTTAGAGGTATGTTATAAAGTGTTGGTTGATGGGGTTGAGGTCCCAAGTTCAAGCCCTGCTCACTTGGGGCCTCCCCTAATCCCAAAACTTTTATTTCTCATTTTTTTACAACTTTTTTTTAAATAATCTGAAATAAGCAACTTTTAAAAAAAGACAAAAATTTTATAACTAATCAAATAAGCATGAAATAAGCTAAATAAGAAAGTGGTAGTTAAGCTAAATTTACTCTAAATAAAAAAAACTAACTGTTTAGCTATTTTAGGCAAATAAGCACAAGGAAGGAAAAATAAGCAAACTCAAATGCTAAGCTACATCTAATAAGCAAGTATAACCAAAAATAAGCAAGGAATAATAAAAGAAAGAGAACAGCTAGAAAGGGTTAAAACACTTAAAATTTTACACTAGATAAAAAAAAGCTCAATATGATTATAACAAACAATAAGCTAGAACAAAGCTTAGACTAACTAATAAAGCCAAAGACAACCAAAAAGCTAAACACCCTTACTACAGATTAGCATGAAAAGGCAAATAAACTATAAGCTCAAAAATTGGGCGATAAAACAGGCCCTAGGGTCACTTTGGCTTAAAAATAAGCCATTAGAGGGCCCCCACAGTAGGCTTTAAAAGCTAATATGGCTTAAAGCTAAGCTTATGATCTTGTCTAGAAAAGCATAAGCTAAGCTATTATAACCTAGGGAAACCAAGAAAGGGGTTGAGAAAAAAGGGGCTAGCATAGGGGGAACCTTTTTGGTTTCTTCAATGAACAAATGGGGAAAATGCAGGTCTAAGGAATAAGCAAACCTAATAAGCTCCAAACTGAAACTATGCATAAAACACGTTGGAGACTAGCTCCAATTGAGCTTTTTGCACAATTTTCAAAAGCTAAAATCAAGTTTTACTATCTGATAACTTAAAATGAAAAAGGGACAGTTTTGACTATGAACAACTTTGTAAAAACTTGGACAGATTATAAAAAATGCAAGTAAACCAAAAGAGACTTCACTAATTGCATCTAGGACATCAAAAAGGACTCAAAACAAGCTTTAAGGGCAGACTTTGAAGTCTCAATCATATAAGCATTTTAAAACTGATTTATAGTCACAGTTTCAAAATGCTTATAGGTAAGGTTTTAAAATTCAACACACAAACCAAAAAAAAACTTTGAAAACAGCTTCAATCAATTAAAAAGAACATGTGCAATTTGGCCAAGATGACCCAAATGGTTTTTATACCAAAATGACCCGTTTTCACCCTTGACCCAAACACCCCTTAAACTTTTAAAAGTGGTTTTTAGACTGATTAAAAGGGTTTTTTAAGTAAAGATATTTAAGGACATTTAGTAACAAAACCAAGATAAGCAAATTTCAAGCAAAGATAAGCACTAAAATCAACAAATAAGAAATAAGCAGTCAAAAGCTATTGAGATGAGTTTTAAAGAAAAGCATACATAAATCTCATATAAGTACTAAATAAGAACAAGCAAGCATAAACCAACATAAGTAAGCACAATAAGCAGGAAAATAAGCACAGATAAGCCACAAATAAGCTGAATAGAAAATAAGCTTAAAAAGAGGAAATGAAGAGTACCTTGACTCCTTGCTCAAAACAGGAGTTTTATTTACCCTAAGTAAGCTCTACCTACCCAGCTTATTACAATAAGCTCTACTATAAGCCCCATAAGCTCTTCCATTTTTAGCTTATCTTCCAAAAAGCTAAGAATCTAACTTTTTTTTGCTTAATGAAACTGTAACTTTATAACAGCTTTTGAAAAACCTTTAAGTAGTTAAAACAGGTTATACAAGCATCAAATAACTTATAGAAATGGCTTTTGAACTCAAAAGAACTTGAATGCATAAAACTTGAAAAATAGACAGAATTTAAAATTTTGAAAACTAAAATTTCATTAACTGTAAAAGGATTACAAAGCTTCAAAACTTAAATGACAGGATTTTAAAAGCTTAAAAGCTTAAACACATAAAGTTAAAACATTACAAGTAAAAAATATTACACTAAAAGCTACCCTTAGTTCTCTGGTCTTCTTCCTCTTTTTATAGTTGCAAAGGTGTGTTTGTTGTGCTTTTGATGTGAGGAGAAACATAAGCACATCTTAGCCCTTCTTTTTGCCTTGGAGCCCAATCTCTTGATCATACCCGTTGATGTATTTGTCCCATTCCATGTCCAATAAGCATTTGTAGGATTGCCAACGTGTCCTTGTTGGTTTGTGGGTGTAGGGTGAGTAGGGAGGTGACATTTTTGGCTAGGGGTAAATAGTGGCCGAGGAGGGGGACAGGGAAGCGTGAACAGTGGATCAGGTTTTTGGTGGGAAAAAGGGTTATAACAGGTGTGTGTTGTCAGGGGTGAGAGTTTGGAAAAGTGTCAAGGTTGGCCCTTAAACCTTTGTCTTTCTGTTGCACATTTCGTCCTTTGTGGTGGATTCAACTTTGGGGATGGCAGAAATGCCCCCTCAAAGTTATATGAGGTTTTGCAAAGTTAGTCCCTAAAGGGAGTAACGAAGTTATGGTTAAAGGGGTTTGGGCTTTAACGCCAGTTAGGTGGTTTGGGCTCATTGTTGGGTCGGGAAAGGTTATAAGGAGAATTAGGCTTTTGGGTTATTTAAAAGGGTTATAAGTAAGTGGGCTGAGCCGGGCCTACTAAGTGGGTACGAGTGGGCCTACTTTTGAAAGTTTATGTTTTCGGGCTCGGTTTTCGATGCTCTTTCCAAAGCCGTATCCCGGGGTTTGACTTTGACTTCATCTTGACTTCATTAAATGCACAAACGTTGTCGAGTCGATTTGGAAATTTTTGTTTTAGCTCCGTTTTCAATCCTTTTGAACCCTTGGCCTCAGTTTTTCACGCTCTTTCTAAATCCGTGCTCAGTTTGGTCCGGTTTAGCTTTATTTTTGTCCTTTAGTGATTATCTGGTACCTGCACAGCACAAACACAAAAACAGGCATATTTATGGCATTTTATGTGCGTTTTTTGGTCGTTTAGGGTCGGTTTTAAAGGTAAAAGGTATGTGCAATTACACACATACTAGTTGTTATAAGCTCTTTGAGGTCTAAGCTTAATCTATTTGATAGTCTTATAGCCATAAGGTTCTGTTTGCTAGCTTATTTTTAAGCTCAAAAGTGCTAGTTTTGAAAATCATTGCCCTGTGCATAGGCAAATTAGCCTTGTTCTTTTTGCTTTTTCTTTGCTTATTTGTTGTTTAAAATGCTTAATTTTTGTTTCTGTGTGCTTATTGGGATCCAAACTCAAGCTGTTTGTGCTTTTTAGCTTTTTGTATTTGCTTTTTAAGCTTGAAGATTGTTAAAAAATCTGCTTATTTAATTAGTAGCTACTGAGTAAATAAGCACTTTTTACATAGCTTTTTAACTGCTTATTTGAATTTCAAACTCATTTTTCTTTGCTGCTTATTATAGCTTATTGGCCAAGCTTTTTGGTGGTATAAGCCATTAAGCCATAAGGTTCCATTTACTAGCTTAAAAATAAGCTAGAAAATACCCTTTTGGCTGTTTGGTTAAAAAGTTTGGCTAAAAGCTTATTTGCTTATCTAAGCTTTTGGCTTATTGTATTTGCTTAATTTAGGTTTATATCTGCTTATTAGGTTAGTTTTAGCTTATTTTAGCTTATTTTACTTAGGGTAGAGCTTATTTGAGCTTAATTGCATTTTTAGCTTAACATTTTAAGTTTAAAAGCCCTTTAATGTTATTATGTAATTTTTAGCTTATGTCAGCTTATTTTCTTAGCTTAATTTTGTTCATTTATGCTTATTAGGTGTAGTGTAGTATCTGTTTTAGTTTAATTCGTTTTTACATTAGCTTATTGTGTTTTAAAATAGCAAACTGTTTAGCATTTAAGCTTTTAGCATTCTGTCACCTTAATTTAGCTTATTCTGTGCTTATTTTTGGTTTCTAAAAAAGTGTCTTTACAAAAGTTGCTTGGTATGTGTTTAATTACACATACCTTTTGCCTTTAAAAACGAGCTAAAATAACCAAAAACGGACTTAAATTGCCAAATACACGCTTGTTTT
>BQNB010112813.1:0-20781 GCA_026074375.1 Tanacetum coccineum | reverse complement strand
TACCTTTCACTGGTTTTCTAGTAGCAATTAAACATAAAAAATTATCAGTAATTAATATCAGATATTGCATCTTGATAGACGTCAAATGCGTGTCGTAATAATATAAAGTATACCCCGTTAGATAAGAAAATTACTTTAGGAAAAGTAATAGTCTATCTTCCGAGTGTCGTTTCCATGGCGAGAGATGAATTGAAATTCACGAGAATGTTTCGTTTGATGCTTGATTATCTTTTAATGATTTTGGTTTAAATACTATTTTTAATACTAAGAAAATTAAACTAATTTTAACACTAGAATTATAATAAACAATTAAACTACGAGAATTATGCTAAAATGATCTAAAAGATTATTAAAATGCAAATGCTTGCTAAGTGATGTGAAAAGTTCATTAAGTGTGAATTAAGGTCAATTAACGAATTAATTTCCTTTAAAAAGATAATTATCTCACAACGTTGGTTTATTTTGACAAAAATCTATTAAAAAGATATTAATTACTAGATGTGTAGTTTGATTGTTTCTTTGGCTTTTTCCCATTAAAACATTCAAACTATAAATCTAAATGATCGAAGATTATTAATTAGGTAACCCTTTTTCAAATCCACACTTAATTCCCAATTCATAATATCACTTAACAAGCACTAATTAAACTACTCACTACACATAATGATAAAATAAACTAAGCAAAACATTTTATTCTAAGCTATACTATTGAATTGAAAAGGGATAGAAAATTGAACCGAATTGAAGAGCCGCAAATAAGCAATAACCATCTGATTTAACAAGCTAAAAAAATATTTAAATTCTATCTAGCTTATTAAACCCTTAAGCTCCACGCCTCATGAGATGACCGGTACCAAAAACACAAAAACAAATAAACTATTAAGAATATAACAGTTACCTTTTCAATTGCAGATTCAGGTTACATTAACCACATGGACCAAACGCACCCTAATCCAAATGAGGCCCAAAAATTCCAAACGAGGACTAAAAATACTCATCTATGGGCTAACTACTAAAAAGGGTACTAATATTCAATCTAACTCATTCAAATGAGTTTAAAAATTCTAACAGCAAGATACTTATATGCAAATCTTTTAACCGAACATTACTAGTGCTATTGTAATAAGCCAAAACATTAAACTAGATGAAATAAGCTAGATCCAAATTGGTACGAAATAAGCCAAAGAGAAAAAACTAATTCGAAACTCACTATTAAGCTAATAAGAAATTTAAATCACCTATTCCTAAAGATTTGTTTTAAGCATTGAGAATTAAACTATTTAGAAACTTAACTAGATGAGATCTATTTAAGCAAATCGAAATTTAAACACATTAAACCCAAACTGAGTCAATAAGCACTTCTAAATTTCTTACGCTAAACTAAATAAGCACTATAAGATTAAAACTACACTAGATAACACATGCGAATGAAACTTAAAGATTTAAGAAACTATATTGACAACTACCGAATGAAATAAGCATTTATCTAACCAAATAAGCTCTTGATACTAAAAAGTGTCAAAGATTTATTTTAAAAATAAGTCGAGTATAAAAACTCAATGCACTTTTTCTTTGTCGTTCGAATCGAGCTAGAGGAGAAAGAGAAGAAGTAAGACCACAAAAAGCTATAATGAAAAGCTTATATGATCCAGAAAATAAGCCATGAATTTAGCTTATCAAATAATCTAGACGAACAAAAAAACTAGAGTTAAGATGCGAGAATAAGCTAGATAGAAACAAAACAAACCTCAAACAATTTATATTAATAAGCTTTCAAGATCCAAGTACAATAAGCTCAAGATAAAGCTTTTACAAAATTCATAATAAGCTAAATGAAACATGAAAAATAAGCTTGATAAAAAAAACTACATTACATAATTTTTAAACTAAAAAAAACGAAAGAAAGATATCTTCATGTGTTCCTCCCACGCATCATTTATAGCCCATTGATTTCTCTTCGATCTCCAAACCTTGTACATGTCAGCACACTTATTATCCGATCCACCACTTGCAATTAAACACGTGGCCTTCTTATCCACTCGGACGCATTTTCTTTTATTTCTTGCCTCAACCGTGTGAATTAAATTGAGAGTATAAGAAAAAGGGCACGTGGCACAGTATAAGTGGATGTCTCATTATAAGTGGAATGTCATGTGATATTCTCATATTTATTTAAAGGCACGTGAGGTAGTCTTTCCTCCATTTGCTTCTTATCAATTTTAATTAGATCATAGATAGGCCTAATTGTTGTTGGGCTTGAGTTGATGGGCAGAATAGAGCTTCTAGAAAACATGGGCTGGCTCGGCCCATTTAAATAGGTAACGAGCTGGCCCAATAAGCAAAAAAAGCACCGTCAGACTCGTAATCTCGCGCTCTTTCTAGAGGTGAACATAAAAACCGGTTTTAAAAACTGGCACCGGTTTGAAACCAGAAAACCAAACCGGTCAACACTGGGTTTGACCAAACCGGTTTCAGTTTGAGGCCAAACTGGCGGTTTGGAACCGGTTTGAGTTTTCTTGGTTTCGACCGGTTTTACCACCGGTTTTTCAAACCGGTTTCAACCCTAACCGACCGGGAGCGTATACAAAATTTTCAAATTTCAAATATTAAGCTTTTAACATGTAGGGGGACCCGTTTTTTTGTATTGTGTTGTAGTTCAAATCACAACTTACAATACAATCCTAAGCAAAAAAACTGTCCAAAGCAAAACCAAATTTCCTTCAATGGCAAGTGAATCCCCAGATTTAGAAAGACTTCAACCTTTTCATAATGTCTGACAACTCGCAAAAAGCTCAATGCAAGCGTTGCTTTTAGTTCTTATCGCAGGGTTCCAACACGATGTTAAGGAATCATATAACTCACCCGCATTGTGAAGCAAAAAAGGCACAGCAGAACCAGAATCCAGAAGCGGGGCAAATGTCTATGGCTCAAGATGGGAGTGTTTTTAGGTATGATCCAGATTATCTTCGTGAACAATTCACGGGTTTGGTGATTCAACAAGCGTTATCATTTAACCACTTTGACCACGAGCAAACAACGATGGTGTTCCAGAACACTATGCAACCAAGATACGCTCATGTAAGTCTCTCTACTCTCAAACGTGATGCAATGAAATTATGGTTGGCGGCTAAACAAGAAATAATTGCTAGTTTTGGTAACATAAATGCTTGTGTCAACCTAACAACAGATGTATGGTCCGCTCCTCATGGGGTGCCTGATTCTTACATGTGTGTTACCGCACATTGGATTTAACCCGGTACTTGGCAAATGATGAAGCGGGTCATTTCATTCGAAGAGTTTCCGTCTCCTCACACGGGTGGAGCCTTGTTTCAAATGTTGACAAAAGTCCTTACCAAATTTAACTTGGAAGATAAAGTTATGTCAATTACATTGGACAATGCTAGCAACAACACATCCACCATGGATAAACTAAAATTAAAACATGATCCACCAATGGGGGGTAGGTTTTATCATAGTCGTTGTGTTGCACACATTATTAATTTGGTTGTGCAAGCTGGTTTAGGGGTCCCTGCGATTGATGCAATAAAAGAGTCTTTTAAGACAATGTTAAAAGATATTTTCAAATCAAGTGCAAGAACCCGACAACGCTATGTTAAAATCTGTAAGGATGCAGAGAAACCTTGTTTACGACCAAATTAGGACGTTCCAACATGATGGAACTGGACTTATCATATGTTCCTAAGTGGTTTGAAACAAGAAATTACTTTGGCGTATTTTCATGACGTTTTGGCCAATAAGAATAGGTGTAATCATTTTTCGGCTGAGAATTAGGTTATTATTCAATCTTTAACCCAATTACTTGAAGTGTTTAACACTGCCACGGAAATTTTATCGGGGTTTTACTACCCAACATCTCCATTGGTACTTCAAAAGATTTTCTTCATGAGTACGGTATTAAGCGAATATGAACTTAAGGGGGTATATTGTCAAGTATGATTAAACCAATGAAGAAAAAACTTAGGAAGTATTTTCAACACATGCCATCGATAATTACTTGTGCAGCTGCTTTAAATCCGTGTTTCAATGTTAACGGGGTAGACTTTCTTATCGAGTCAATAAGTACAGATTTAGAGTTTTTTGACGATAGTTTTGCATCTAAGTCAAAAAGTTATTTTAAAGAATCTTTGGAAGGTTTGTATAATCTTTATTATGCAAAATATGGTAACCCAACTAAGTGGTGGTGCTACTTCATTGATGGCGAGTGGCGGAAATAAGTATAGCCGTTTGCTAAATGGTTTAAAAGCACATACACAAAAAGGCATAGACTGATCCTACAATGTCTAGCGAATATGAGTGATATGTCAATTCTGATTTTGTCACAAATCTTCATCCTAAATAGTTTGCAACTTTTGATGTCTTGGGTTTTTGGAAAGAAAAGGAAACAATGTATCTCGTTCTATCCCGCATGGCCATGGATATAATAAGTGTACAAGCTTCTTCGGTAGCTTCTGAATCCGCATTTTCAACAAGTAGGAGGGTGTTGTCAATCCGAAGAACAAGACTCACTCCGGCGTCTTTAGAGATGTGCATGTGTTTGACGGATTACTTGGACGCTAAAGAGCGTAAACAAGATAAAAGCCCTCTTGAAATACCCTTAGACTTTGAAGAAGATGTCTTGGATGATGAGGTGCAACGAAATGAAGCCATTCCACTATCCGATGAGGAAATTACACTAGATGCTAGCAGCGAAGGCACTATGTCTCCGGGAGGACCACGGTATGATTATATGATGAGCAACGAAGAAGCCAAAGATGATTACTAATTTTCTATTAGTATGTTGTATTTTTAATTTGCTTGCATTATGTTGTTGATGCTGTATTTTAAATTTCCTTACATTGTGTTGTATTTTCCTTTCGAATGTATTTCGTTTCTGATGTATTAGGGTTTTTCTATTAAATAAAAGTTGAAGTTTATTCCGTTTATAGCGTACAAAACCACGAAAAATGAAAAAAAAACCGGTCAAAACCAGTTTGGGTGTTTAACCGGTCATGAACCGGTTCTAAACCGATGTGACCGGTTCGATAAAAACCGCACCACAAACCGATTTCAAACCGGTTTCGGTTTTTTCCAAACTGGTTTCGACTGGTTCGTTGACCGAAACAGGTTCCTGTTTGACTAAAACTGAACCGAACTGGTTAACCGGTTTACGCACGTCTAGCTCATTCCAATGGTATGCTCGGGGAGTTTTCACGACTTCATCTTGGCTTTGAGTAATAATTAAACTTGAACAAATTGAGCACGAAAATTCCCTTTTTTGCACCATTTTCAATCATTTTACCTGCAAAACATAAAAATACCAAACAAACATATTTGTAAGATAATTATCCATATTTTAGCATTTTTAGTCTGATTAATAGTGTTTTACGGGGTAACAAGGACCTGTGTTTTAGCACACATCAGATTCCCCCATACTAAGCCATTGTTGGTCCCACACGCAATGTTAATAAAACAAACTCAAAAATAAATAATTTGAACCCCTTTTAACTTATGACCCCTCACAATCAAACAAGAACAGAAAAATCCATTAAAAGGTTCAAAAATCATTTAATTCGCAAGCACCCCCGTTTTAACCATTTATTAAATAACAAAAACTAAGATAAATTTTTTGTAAAATTTATTTAAAAGGCTTTAAGAATAGGAGTTCATCATCCTTTATTTTTCGCAATTCCCAAACTAAGATTAAAACAAAATTACAGTCATATATAAGATTAGATGCTAACGCTACTCATAAATGCTAATTTTGTAAGTATAAACTTAACTTTTTGCTCCCATATTCCTAAATCCTCTACAGATATTTATTATTATTATCATTGGCGACAAATAAATTAATGCCTTATTCACATAAAGTAAACCCAGTTTAGACCACAATTAGTTCGAAATCCTTTCCTAAAGAGATGATATGGGGAGAATAAGGTCAACATTAAGGTTCTAATTTCACATAATTTAGGGTTTATCCTTTTTATTTCATCTGAAACAACTCAACTACGAGTCCAAAGACGGAGGCTTTATTTAGATAACCCTGGAGTTGAAATTTGGCTTTATTATTAACATTATTGCAACATTATTAAACGCAACATTTTTATCCCTCGGTTCCTTTAAAACAACTGAACTCATCAGGCTTTCCTAACGACAGAGCCAGTAGTCTTATTTCGATCTCGGTAATTTCCTCGACCTTTTTGAAGACTGACACATCGGGCGTCCTAACCGACAGAACCAGTAAACTTTTATTAGTCTCGGATTATAATTATTACTATGGGCCTTCTTTTGAAGACTGCCACATCGGGAACGATGCACAACAAGAGACAAGTAAACTTTTATCAGCAAACTGGTTCTTTTTATTATTATTATTTGCCTACCTTTTTTAAACGACTTGCAACATCGGGCGTTCTAATCCGACAGAAGCATGGTGCTCTCTATTGCGACTTTAGTTTATTACATATATTATTATTATAGCCAATATTTCAAGTCCTGCTGGTCTTTTAGCTTTCCTGAGAACATTCGGGCGTTCCCTAACCGGACAGGCCCGATGGGTGCGTCCACAACAATGCACAACCTCGATGTGTACCTTACTTTCACCAGAAGGAATCTTTACGAAGGGATTTAAACTAAGAATCGCAAAAACTAAAGTAACTTTATTTATTTAATAATTATATAACGTTTATTAAGCTGGTGAGAGCAAAAAGTCACAATTAACCTCTATGAGCTCTAAAGAGATCCAACTACTCCACGCTAAGCATCTAACTTATATTTAACTCTATCATTTTTCGTTTTCTTTGAAAATTTTAAGTTAAGCCAAACGCTTGTCTCGAACAGCTTAAAGGGGGAAAACTAGAGTTTAATACTCGGTCAAGTTAAAATATCCTTAGTTCTACGGGCCTACTTATTCACATATCTAGCAATAACTAAAAGTTTTTTTTAATATATAAAAATTAAAAAAAAAAAAAGAATATTTAGGTTAAAACGGGGGGTTGCAAGGGACACCAAGTCAGGTAACAGGTATGATCAATTTCGATAGAAATCCCCCCACACTTAGAATCGAACATTGGTGTTCAAAAATGTCGGATTTTGCCCCCACACTTAAGAACGAAAAAGGCAAATGCAAAAAATTCCAAGTGTGAAAGGGGAAAAGGAAACGATATCTATATACTTTTATATTTATATATATACTATCATAATATATATATATATATTTATATAATATATATATATATGTATTTATATATCAGAATATGATCAGGATTACATGGATTTTTTAATATTAGGAAGATCGGAGACGAGAGATTGGAGGAATTGAAAATTAGCAGGAGGTCTTCACGAATATGAGGGAAATCCTACAAGCAAAAAAAACGAGCACCCAACAAAACACACAAAGGAAAGAAGCACTACCCCACACTTAAATATTAATTCTACTAACTATACCTAATATAATATTATACTACTACCGAAAAATAGATAGAGAAAGAGAACACGGTGTCGCCTCCGAGAAGAAGCGTTCTGTTTTTGTTCGAGTCTCTAGCTGGTCTCTAGTGTTATTTCATTAAGGCCCTGGGAAATCATCATCGATCGTTTGATGGTGGGGATGGTTATAGTAATACATCACCTCCTTTGGTGAGTATGCAGCAGGACGGGGTGATGCATTGATGAGAACTAAAAGAAGGGGTCTCCATCACCCTCGTCTTCCTACCTGACTGTGTCAGGGAGAAAAAAGGATCAAATCTTTCCACTTCCCTTAAGAAAATTTCCTTAGAATCGGAAAGTGTGTGAACTACGTAAGGTTGACTTTCAATCAACTGGGTCGACCTCAGGAGGGTCCAGTTATAATGTCCTCCTAGAACCAAAGTAAAAATGATCATACTCCGGTGGAGATATGATGTGAGCGAGTTCATCGGCGAACTCCTCAAGATGAGAATCACTCCTATCGGCAGGAGGAAGCGGATCAATCTGGCTGTAGTGGTGGTGTGGTTCGGTGGTGGGGATGAGGGAGGTGCGTGGCATAGTGGAGATGGAGTGGTGATGGTGGTGTTGATCGTGGTGGCATAGAGGTGAGGTGGTGCGGCTGTGATGATGGTGGCAGCCATGGTGGTGTTGAAGATGAGGCGCGTGGCGGCGCGTGGTCCGGTAGATCGGATAGATCGGGTGGCAGGGAGAGTTTCGAAACTCGGCCAGAAAACTCGTCGGAAAAGTTTTCCAGTGGCCGGAGGTGATGGCGACGGCGGAGGGGGGGCGGGAAGCTCACTAGAAAAAAAAGAATGTTAATTTGTAAATGTTTCCTTAGGGACCAAAAGTGTAACTTTTGCAAAATAATGGTTCGGGACTCGTTTAGACTAGTTAATGAATGATTCATAACACGAAACTTGCGCCATTGCGTTCCAAATAATTTTTCCCATAAAAACGAGTATTCACTCGACTAATTTTCATAAACGTTTTATAAAATTCATTTAAAACGTTTATTATTTATTTGTATATTACTGATAAACTTTGTCCGTAAAATGATCTTTTACTCGAATATTTGCGTCTTTAACAAACGTTATTGAATAAAATGATAACTAATTTATTAAATATTTTTATTTAATAAAAAGTGATAATTAAATACTATTTAATTATTTTTCTGTCGGTACGCGTTGTTCTTGATTCTAAAATCTTGCGAGGGTATTTAGGTCATATTTTGCTTGTTTTCGGGTCTCGGGCAAAACTAAAAAGTTGTCCGGAATGTCGTTTTACATCAAATTGCTTTAGAGTCCGAGTCGTGAAAACGTGATTTTGTGGGTCGTTTTTGATAAGTCAGCTTAAGAATAACATATATCTTTTTCGTTTTCAAGTCAAATAAGGTAAAAATAACTTGCACATGAGAGATTTAATAATAAATATGATTTATAATAAATATGATTTATTATTTAAAATATGTTCCGAAAATTTTACCGGTTACGCGGTAATCGCTTTTATGTGACAATAAAAGACCAAAAGTCAAAAAATCAAGTCAGATCCAAAGAGTCAAAGGGTAAAATAGTCATTTAAAATTCCGAAAATTGCCGAATGTTACAGTACCTACCCCTTAAAGAAATCTCGTCCCGAGATTAAATTTGTGTTAACCGTTTGTGTGACCAAGAAAAGATTTAAGATTTAATAATCCAGCTCTAAACAAGACGCTGATAAATTTATTCAGCAAAATTCGGTGTTTCGACTCAATATACCAAAATTTTTGGCTTGGTTTGACCAGGATATTTAATCCATCAAAATAGGTGTCTCAAAAATGTCATTATAGATCTTATGACTGATACGTGTCATGAAGAAAGTCTCTTAATAGTGAAAACATCGAAGGAGAAAGTGTAGTCGCGTGAGTATGTTTGTATAAAGTTTTAAATGTTCCAAGACGGAGTTTCGTTTCTGATATCTGTAATGTTCGATGATTAATAACGGACGAGGCTAATGGATGTAAGTACCCAACTTACTTGGCAGTATCAGGATGGATCGCGACCTAAGTCTTCCTACTAGTGGCCCGAAATGAATAGTTCGACTATCTCTTTCGTCGATAGGTGTTTATCTGGTTTAAAAGGGGTTGTATTACCTATTGGATAAAGTTGTACAAGCTGGGATGTATCGCGACTTAAGTCTTCGCACTAGTGGATCGCTCCAGGACCCAACAACAACAACCATAACAACAATAACTATAACAAATGGTGATGGGATGCCGAGAGTGAGGACATTTCGAGAAACAATATTCCCAGAATAAAGTTTAACAAATTGGGGGAGCTCGCGGGAGAGTTTATGTGGTAGGTGGGGGAATATGGTACTCAGTCGTTAGTTCGAGGATGAATCAACTCCATTAGTTCAAGTGTGTAACAAGTCTATTAGTTCCACGAACAGTTCGTGATTGCTAGAATTTGCAACGGCAAAAGTAATATCTTAAGAATGAGATCATGTAGTTCCAAGTGAGGCCTTAAAATTCTTGTTAGCCCTAAAATATGGTGACTAATCCGGAATTACATTTATCATTTATAGTCGTGTCGGGTTAGTTTAGCTAGTCAAGCCCGGGACTATAAATACCCCCTCCATACTTCCATGGAGGGGTAGAAGTTCACATTTGTAAAGTGTGAGTGTGTGTGTTTTCTCTCTATCTCACACACAACTTCATATCTTTTCTCCTTTCTCTCTAATAATGGCTACTCATCTTTTTCATTTTACCATACCTCCGGATCCGTTGTTCTAGGGGTGAATCTAATTTAAAAATTGGCACCAGAGCATAGGGGGAATCCGTGTTGTTTAACTACTGATTATGTGGTGTATAAGCTCAAATTTTCGTGGCTTATTTTGTGGAAAAAGCCCACGGATCAAAAAAATTTGGGCTTATTTGGTTGTTAATCTTGTTCTTTCCTTGATCTACATGTTAAACAGGTTAGATTGTTACCATTCAAAGTGATTCATAAGCATCTAGATCGAATTTTAAGCTTAAAAAGGGTTGACTTTTTATGTGTTCTAAGTGGAGGTTTGGCTCGAATTTGATGATTCACGAAGATATGGTTGTTATTTCGTGTTTTATTCTCTTCTAATCACTTAGTATTAAGCCCCTATAGCTTATTTGAGAAGTGAAATAGCTTATTTGGCTGATTTTGCTTATTTCGTTCTTGATGTTCTTCGTGGAGGTTTGAATAAAAAATTATTTTCTTGGTGGCGGTTTGACAAAAAGAGGGGACAAGATCCGTGTTTTAAGAAAAAAGTAGCCGGCGGTTTGACCAGGTCAAAGGCGGTTTGATTATAATAATCAATTTTATTAGCCGGCGGTTTGCCAAAGGTCACGGCGGTTTGCTTATATATGACGGTGGTTTGACAGGTTAGACGGCGAGTTGATTAAAAAATAATTAAATTTTAGCCGGCGGTTTGCCATTATACACGGCGGGTTGATCTTAGGTGTGGCGGTTTGAATATTTTAATACACGGCGGGTTGCTTAAAGTCTCGCGGTGGTTTGAGAATGTAAAAAATGGCAGCGGTTTGAAAAGTTCAAAACTGACGGCGGTTTTATAAATAATGAGGCGGCGGTTTGATAAAATTCAGGCGGCGGTTTAGCAGATTACATGCTAGCGGTTTGCCATTATATTTGCCGGCGGTTTGATCATTTTTTGGTGGCGGTTTGGTGTAACAATGGTAGCGGTTTGGTCACAAACAAGGCAGCGGTTTGCTTTGTTTTTTGTGGCGGTTTGGTCACAAAAGGGCGGCGGTTTGCTTACCTATTTGGTGGCGGTTTGGCTTACTTTTGGTGGAGATTTGCTTATTTTTCACATTAACAAACCTCATTACAATGAACTCTAAACGACAAAGTTAAACCTTAACAAACCATTAACGTACAATCACAAGGACTTATAAAACACCAATTCCACAACAAACAAACACCACAATCAAGAATCGAGACTTATAAGACAAATATCAACCATAACAACACACCACACAAACAACAACACTTAATCCTAAAACGATCCTGAAAAGATTCACTTAAATGACAAAATGGCTAGAGATTCGAATTTCGATGACAAGTGATTACGAAGTGGATTTGGTATCCCTTATTTGCGATTGAAGTCGGATTTCACGAAGGTGTCTACTTATTTCATCATCGAGACTTTCTTCTATTTTCTATCGATTGATGACTTGCTTGAACGTATACAGTTATGATTAAGACTTGGATTATCTAGTTTCCAAAAGTCAAGGGGTGGTTGGATATTATGTGTGATAAACATGATTACATTACTTTAAGTTCATGAAACTGCGACGTAGACTTGTATGTATGCCACTTTATTCAAGGAACAGTAAGAGTGTACCCTCGTAGGTGTTCCATCAAGAACACAGGCATTTTACGAAATAATATGTACCCATCCATAGGTGGGTCCCCTCCAAGCAACAAACGGGCATTTATGAAAAGTATCATGTTGTATGTAATTGTTGGCCCGGAATACTAACAATAGTGTTCCGACACATAGTTTATAAACGTTCGTTTGCTCCTGTGAAAGATAATCCACCGAACGGGGTTTATCATTCCCGATGAGATATATTTCATAAAATTCGCGCTCACCCTCCAAGTGATTTTACAGGTTCATTGCATCCTAAGCTAATACATAATCATAAATGTATAGTATGTGTTTTCTGTCAAAAATTAAACAGTATTGTATCTCATCACGAGATATATAAATAAATATGTAAACCAATTTGTATCACCATGTAAAATGCATCTGTAAAAACAACTGTTCTCACCCCAAAAATATATGTAAAACCAGTAAAAACAGTGGGCTTGAAAACTCACATTGATGTTGTAGACGTTGCAGATAGAATCTAATATGCACAAAACGAACGGAAGACGAAGCGGCTCGATCAAGAAGTTGCAACTAATCTTAACGTTAAGATCCACTAGACTAGGATAATGTATTTGGGTTTCCCGATGAATGATTGCATCAACGCGACACGTTGATAAAAGATTTTAGATTTAAAGTTGGTAATAGTTTGGGGGTTGGTTAAATAATTAAATCGGAAGTAACGCAAAGTATGTTTATATTTGTATTTATTACCATGAAAAATATAACAATTATATAACTTATTAACGTGTATTTATAACCTAGATAAAAACAATCAAAGATTAATATGAAGTTATAATACTTTGCATGTATTATATAATGAAACGTGAGAAATAATTGTAATTATAATTCGGACACGTTTTCGGAAAATCCTCAATGTTAAAATTATTAAATTGTCCTTGCGTTTAAATAAAACGCTAGTTGTAAGTCTACGAATTATGTAAACTATGTTTTTAAAGCTTTTACTAAAGTTATGATTATATAACTTCGTTCCTTTATCAGATTTCTAAAAAATAGGAATTTTAATGAACATTGCTAAGTTTAGTAATTTTTAAAAATGACCTTTTCGATTATACTACGTTTCCCATATTTATCAAAACTCAATGTTTTTCCATTTTCAATCAAACCGTGTTGCAATATCCTCGTGTTTTATATATATATATATGTTATTATATAAATTTATATATATATTGATATTTATTTATATTATATATATTAGTTATTATATTTTTATATGTTTATATGTATTTTGTTTATATGTATTATGTATATATGTATTATGTCATATGTATATATATATATGTAATTCGCATATATTTGTATATTATATATATGTATATATATTTATGTTTCTATATATATATTATGTATATATATATAATATATTATGTATACTAGATTTTATATCTATGTATATATGTATATATGTATTATGTTTATTTGTTGTATATATATATATATTATATATACATATATATATATATTTATATATATATATATATTAGATCTGTATATTTATATATGTTTTTATATTTATATAATTATATATATTAAGTTTATATATAATTTTACGTTTTTATGTATATATATATATATTAGATTTATATATATTTAGATAAAATATTTATATTATATATATTATACATATATTTATATTTTTATACAAAGATATTTATTTATATACATATATATATATATTTATACTGTATATATCTATATATCTAACTAACAAAAATATAATTATTACTGTTTATTTAACATTTATAACCACCAATTTATTAGTTTTGTATTTAATATTTTTCATTATGATTAGATTTGATTGGTAGATTGTATAAAACCAAACGCACCTTGTGAGGTTTCTGCTTAAACAATGAACCCTTTCTGGTGTTTTCGCCGAACAAAACACACCTTGTGTATTTCTGCTAAAAACAACAACGGACCCCTTTGTTGTCTTATTATAAAATACCAACACAACCCTTGGTTGTTTTAGCAACAGATACGCTCCTATCTGTTTATGTCAAACAAACGCCCCTTTGTGGTGTTCATACACAAACAAACCAACATAATCTGGTAAACTCAGATTCAAACGCACCTTGGCTGTTATAGGCCAACCAAAACAACCCTTTGTGGTGTTATAAACCAAAACGCACCCTTGTGGGTGGTTGGCAGCCAAAACAAACACACCCTAGTTATGTGAATGAAAACCAACGCACCCTTTGTTGTTAATCAAAATTAAACATCCCACCCTTGTGGTGTTGACTTGCCAAAACAGGACGCACCTCAGGCTGGAGAAACGAAACCAAATAGTTCCGCGGCTGTTTAACTCAAAAACGGAACCCACCCCTTTTTGGTTGCTATCCCAAACGGACGCAACCTTGTGTGTAAAAACACCATAAACAAACAAACCCTGGTGGTGTTTTTAGCAAAAGCGAAAGCACCCTTTTGGTGCTTAACTATAAAACCAGAACGCACTCTGGTGGTGCACGATTAAAACCAACCAAACGCACCCCTTGTGTGGTATAAAAACCCAAGAAATGTACACCCCTATCTGATTTACTAGATCCAAACGTACCCATATCTGTTGCTCTAAAACAACGCACTCTATGTCGCTCAACAACAAACCACGCACCCTTGTTGGTGTGAACAGAAGCAAACGCACCCTTGGTGTCGTTTGAAAAAAAAACCGAAGCTACCTTGTTGTGTTTACATAAACCAAACGCACCCTGGTCGGTGCAAAAACCAAAACGCACCCCTTTGGGTGTTGTTTATAACAAACCAACGCACCCTTTTGGGCCAATAAAAACAGAAACAAATGCACCCTTGTGGTGGTCTGGTGGTGGGGTTCGGTGGAGATGGGGACGGGGTGACGGGGTGATGTTATGATGATGATGATGATGAGATGAGTGTGGTGGTGGCGGCGGTGGTGTTGGCAGCGGGGATGTCGTGGGGTAGCAGCCCAAAGAGGGGGGGGGGGTTGGCGGCTGTGTTGGTGGATCGTGGCGGAGGAGGCGCGTGGCGGCGAGTGAGATAGTGGATCAGATAGATCGGGTGGTGGGAAACATTTTTGGACTCGGCCGGAAAACTCGCCGGAAAAGTTTTCCGGCGGCGGCTGATGGCGGCCGGAGGTGGGGCGGCGGTGGCCGGAAAATGGGAGGGAGAGAGAGAAGTGAAGGTGTGTGTGTTTTTATAAAAAATGAAATGAAAATTATGTATAACTCTATATATATATTATATTATATATATATATATATATTGAAGTTATAAAATAAATGTGTAAATGCTAAATAGATGGGGGTTCATTTTGTTAATATTTTTACAGGGACAAAAAGTGTAAACTTTTGGTAAATATTGGTTCGGACTCGTTTAAGTCTTAACGGATGATTTAAAATACGAAACTTGCGCCATTGCGTTCCAAATAATTTTTCCCATAAAAACGAGTATTCACTCGACAAATTTTCATAAACGTTTTATATAATTTATTTAAAACGTTTATTATTTATGTGTATATTTCTGATAAACCTTGTACGTAAAACTGGTATTTTACTCGAATATTTGCATCTTCAACAAACGTCACTGAATAAAATGATGACTAATTTATTAAATATTTTTATTTAATAAAAGTGTTAATTAAATATAATTTAATTATTTTCTTGTTTCTATAATCTTGCGAGGGCATTTCAGTCACTTTCTGACTGTTTTCGGGTCTCGGTCAAAACTAAAAAGTTATCCGGAATGTCGTTTTACATCAAATTGCTTTAGAGTCCGGGTCGTGAAAACGTGATTTAGCGGTTCGTTTTTTATTATCAGCTTAGGAATAATATATATCGTTTTCGTTTTCAGTCAAAATAAGTTAAAAAATATAACTCGCACATGAGAGATGTATAATAATATATGATTTTATTATTTAATATGTTCCAAAATTTTTCGGTTACACGGTAATTGCTTTTATGTGACAATAAAAGATCAAAAGTCAAAAAGTCAAGTCAGACCCGAAAAGTCAAAGGGTAAAATTGTCATTTAATATTCCAAAAATTGTTGGTTGTTACAGTACCTACCCTAAAGAAATCTAGTCCCGTATTAAATTTGTGTTAACCGTTGTGCTTGCTAGTGACCAAGGAAAGGATTTAAGATTTAATAAACTCGTTCTAACAAGACGTTGATAACTTTATTCAGCAAAATTTGGTGTTTCGACACTTCTCCATATACCAAAATTTTTGGCTAAGTTTGACCAGGATATTTAATCCATCAAAATAGGTATCTCAAAAAAAATATCATTACAGATCTTATGATGATTAAACAGCGTTATAAAGAAAGTATCTTATTGTGGAAAACTTCGAAGGAAGAAAAGTATAGTCGAGTGGATGTATGTTTGTATACAGTTTTAAATGTTCCAGGGTCTCGTTTCTGATATCTGTAATGTTCGATGATTAATAGCGGACGAGGCTTATGGATGTAAGTATCCAACTTACTTGGTAGTAATAGGATGTATCGCGACCTAAGTCTTCGTACTAGTGGCCCGAAATGAATAGTTCGACTATCTGTTTCGTCGGTAGGGTTTATCGGTTTAAGGGGGTTGCCCTATTACCTATGGATATAGTTGTAACAGTTGACGCTCCAGGACCCAACAGCAGCGACCATAACGTCAATAACTATAAAAAATGGTGATGGGATGTAGAGAGTGAGAACATTTCGAGAAACAGTATCCCCAGAATCAAGTTCAACAAATGAGATGAGCTCGCGGGAGAGCTTATGTGATAGACGGCGGAATATGGTACTCAGTCGTTAGTTCAAGGATGAATCAACTCCATTAGTTCAAGTATGCACAAGTCGGTTAGCTCCATAAACAGTCCATGATCGTAAAGATTTTGTAAGCAAATTAATAACTTTAGATTTAGATAAGGTAGTTTCCAAGGCGTGGGATTAAAGTTCTGTGAGTGGTAAGACACGATTGTGCTTCTAAACCTTTTTAACGGATTCCAGTGATTATCGGGTTCGAGTTCATACTCGTCTCATATCGGAAACCATTAAGCCCACTCATTTATAACTCATTATTTGCATAAAGAAGCGTCACAATTTATGTAAATAATGAATTGATAAACTTATGGTTTGGTGATTTACAATTTATTTATTTAAATGAAGAGGCGTTCCAATCCCTTCAAATAAATAGATTATAAATCATTCTACTTAATAAATTCTGATGCAAATGCGTACTCACATAACCTCAAGGTGTGGATGGACATATGATGCCAGTGCTTCAAATGAGCTTGGAACGTGTGTTGAAACTCGTCTTGGAGACGGAATAAAACTTCCAAGGATATAGCGAATCCTATAGTTCAAGTAGTTAATGAGTACTCCCCGGTTAGAGTAAACAAGGTTAAGTCTTTATGAACGAGTTCAACATAGCAATTATCCATATAATCCTCTATTGTACGGTCCGCCCATACAAGACTTGTAATACTTAGATTTAAACATAATCCCATGTAAACAGAACTGGACGGGTTTTGTTAACATAGCAATTATCATATCAATCCTTATATTAAAAGTCCCGCCCATACAAGACTTGTAATACTTAGATTTATACATAATTCTATGTAAACAAAAATTATGACGGTCTCCGTGTAATACGATATTGTATAAAGTCATGAAGAAAATAATATTTTTAGAGACATTGTTTAACTTACAATGTCTAAGAACGAATTGAGTCCATGTGCAACTCTACTTTTTTTTACTTTTTTGTTTTTTTTTTTTTTTATTTTTACCCCCATTCCCCAACTCACAATGTCTAAGAAGTAAAATGAGATCATTGTGTAACTTACAATGTTTGAGATATAAATGAGACCATTGTGCAACTCATAATGTCTTAAGAAATGTTCAAGTATTTATATAATTAACTCTTATATAAATAAACGTACGATATACGCAAAAAAGGATGCAAGCATATATGTTTTAAATTTATTATATATTTATATATATATTTATATGTATATAATATATTTATATATTTTATATATATATATATATATATAATATTAGATGTATGTCATGTAAGCATTAAGGTAACCTAAGTAAGTAAGCAGTAGTTGTGTATGCACTTTGAAAATATTTGTTGTGATGCAATGTTTGTGAAAACAGTTATAGTATAGGGTAAAATATGCAACCTAGTTCTCTATAACCAGTGCTCTGATACCAATCTGTAAACCTCAAAAATATGGCGACGCGAAATGTGTCCGGGGGTTCTTCAAATACACAACGCTAGATACAAGAGACGACCTCTAAATGTGTCGTTTAAAAAGTAATCTCGTTGATTTCCTTGAAATTGATATAACATTTGTCCCATAATTGCATCACAATGAAAAGCTTGAAAACAACCCAACGAGATTTGATTATCTGAATATAAGTAGAAATCCATAAATAATTCTTATAATTTTAGACTCAGTGCCATCAAAGTAGGCCAAGGATCTTATTCTCTGAAAAACATGCTTAAAAGTGTCAACATTAAAGTTGGTGAGTTCATAGGTTTTTGTAAATACAAATGTTGAACCAAAGTTCTGTAAAGTGTGTATGACCATTTAAATCCTTAAATGTCCTTCCAAAATGTATGTATGATTTTTAGAAATCAATTAGTTGTAAAGTATGCATGACCATTTCAATCCCCAAATAGTCACAAAAATGTACGTATGAACGTTGAACCGCAATCGTTCAAAGTATGCATGATAATTGAAAATATCACGAAATGTTTCAAGTATGTATTGCCACTCTATTTAAGGCACAGTAAATATTCATGTGTGTATAAAACAATGATTACAATTACTCTAAGTTCATGAAACTGCGACGTAGACTTGTATGTATGCCACTTTATTCAAGGCACAGTAAGAGTGTACCCATCATTTTTAAAAAAGGTTGGTTTTTTCCTCCAAGAAAACTGGGCATTTACATAAGATAATATGTACCCATCATAGGTGTCCCCTCCAAGAACACCTGGGCATTTATGAAAGTATTCATGTGTATGGAATTGTTGGCCCTGAAGACTCAACCAATCGTGTTCCGACATGTTATAACGTTCGTTTGCCAGTGATAGCTAATCACCCGAACGGGGATTGTCAATCCCGAATAGATCTATTTCATAACATTCGCGCTCACCCTCCAAGTGATTTACAGTTCATGCAACCTAAGCTAATCCATAATCATAAAAGTATAGTATGTGTTTACGTTCAAAAATTAAACCAAGTATTGTATCTCATCGCGAGATATATAAATAAATATGTATCCAATTTGTAATCAACCATGTAAATGAAATGGATAAATAGCATGTTCTCACTCAAAATATATGTAAACCAGTAAAAACAGGGGGGCTATAAACTCACATTGATGTTGTAGAACGGTTGGCAGATAGGCATCTAATATGCACAACACGAACGGAAGATGAGCGGCTCGATCAAGAAGTTGCAACTAATCTTAACGGCTAAGATCCACTAGCCTAGGATATGTTATTTGGGTTTCAGATGAATGTTGAATCAACGCGACACGTTGATAAAAGATTTAGATTTAAAGTTGTAATAGTTTGGTGATTGGTTAAATAAAATAAATCAAAAAAGTAAACGCAACGTATGTAATAATTATTACGTATATATTTACACTTGAAAAATAACAAATATTACTTATACGTGGAATTATATAACACAAGTTAAACATCCAAGATTAATGTGAAGTATATAATCACTTTTCATGTATTATTTAAGGAACGTTGAGAAAAAAATAATTATAATTTATATAATTTCGACACGTTTTCGAAAATCACCAATTAAATTATTAAAATGTCATAGCATAATAATAAACGCACGTTTTTAAGTTACGAATTATGTAAACTATGTTTTTAAAGCTTTATAGTTATGATTAATATAACTTCGTTCCTTTATCAGATTATCTAAATTAATAGGAATTTAATGAAAATTGCTAAGGTTTAGTAATTTTAGAAATGGACCTTTTCGATTATACTCCGTTTCCCTATTTATCAAAATCTATGTTTTTCGAAGGACAAGCAGCACTAACATTTGAAGGTCCAACAGTACTAACATATGAAGGACCAGCAGCACTAACATTAATACTAGCAGTATTAAATGTATCCCCA
Organism: Tanacetum coccineum; assembly: GCA_026074375.1. Taxonomy (NCBI): domain Eukaryota; kingdom Viridiplantae; phylum Streptophyta; class Magnoliopsida; order Asterales; family Asteraceae; genus Tanacetum; species Tanacetum coccineum. The sequence continues at coordinate 797 of BQNB010112813.1, read as the reverse complement.
GTGATTGGTGGTTTTTACACTGTATATATATAATATATAATAAAATATAAAATATATATATAAGTCTAAAAATCAACAAGATCAATGATACCGAGAAGTAGTATAGAGTGTTCCCGGGTCGTTTATCCCCAACGAGGCTGGACTGGAGAATCGATACAGTCGAAGATTTGAGTTTGAATGAAGGAATTGATTTGGGAGAGTGAAAAAGTCAAATTAAACAATAACGAATAAAAACGTTTAAGAAAAACCTAAAAATTATGAATTTAAGCTAAAAAACGAAAGCACGAATCCCGAACAAAGGGGGAAAAACCTAAAATCTTTAAAAATAACCCTACGAAGAAATTTTCACTTCTAAACTACTCTACGGGACAAATAACGAAGAATGAAAAAGACTAGACCGAAAACGGAGTTCGTTTGACCCAAAAACGAGTCAAAACAAAATCCCGTACCCGGACCCGTTCTTTAAAAGATGAAAAGTTGTAAAAATGACCCTACGAAAAATAAGAAACAAAAATAAGCTAAAGAAATAAGCCCCGAAATAAGCTAATACAGCTTATTAGCTTTAAAGTTGAAAACGTGTATAAAGGATAAGTCCCTTGAGTCTTTAACGAAAAAGACCCAAGGGCGCAGTGGTAGAGTGTGTTGGTAAAAAGGGGATGTATCGCTTGGTCCCGGGTTCGAGTCTTGCTCACCCGGGCCAAGTGTCTTCCCCTTTTTTTTTATTTTTCCTAAAGTCTAGGGTAGAAAGTGTAAGAAAATAAACTAAAGGGTAGGCGGGCAAATTATGAATAATTTAC
>BQNB010112812.1:7368-22074 GCA_026074375.1 Tanacetum coccineum | reverse complement strand
TGTTTTAGTGTTAAATACATCAAGATATGAATAATAATAACAAATGTACAGATAGATAAAAGGTAAGGATAGGAGGGATCATGGGTCAGGCTGTTGCAGGTCCTGCTGTGCTGCGGAGGTGCTGGCCTCGCCAGTCCTTTGTCTGACGCGCCTCTGGTATGATACATGGGTCTGAGCATATGGCGTATAGGTAACTCCTGCCCTGTCCATCATCCGTCCTAAGCGAGTGGTAACCCATGTACTGAACCTAGAAAAATCACAAGCCATCGCGTCAAACACCTCTCGCTGCTCTGTCAATCCCTAGCGTGTCTCGTGCACGACCTCCTCCAATCTGGCCATCCTCTGAGGCATGGTCTTGGCGTGAGCTGGTGGTGGTGAAGGTGGCTGCAGAGGTGCCTGCTCGGGTGCCAGATCAGCCTGGCCACCCTCATCAATAATCGGGGCATCCTTAGCGACTACAGGGGCACCAACCGCAGCAACAGGCTGCCTCTCTGTTCCTATGGCCACCCAGGCCCAAGTATCATCAAATTGCGCACAAATCTGCAGTCTCACCAGCTCTGTCATATCAATAATAGGAAGCTCGGGGGCAATAACCGTCAATCCTCCCAGTATCTCAGCAGTCAGAAGTCCAAAATGCTCGGTTAATCTAGCAACAAACTGCCCACCAGAAATATGCGCCCCACTCTTCCTCCCAGCAGAAAACAACCTCAAATACCTAGCCAATAAATAAGGAATGTTGACCGAGCCAACGTCCATCCCTCTCAGATAAAATAAATTCGTCACGGTCACCTTCTCAGGTGCCTGACTCCTCCCAGCAATACTATAAGCTATCAACCTATGGCACAACCTAAGAATTGGATCTCTGATCAAAGTGTATAATGGGGTCGTGCCAAGGAAATCTCCAGCAGATGAGATCCCCATCCACTAATCCCTCAGATCCCCCTTATCGGGGATCTGTCTGGCACTCTCGGCCCATTATACACCAAACCCAGCCGTCTGCATCTCCTCCTCCGTATGTAATCCCAAGGCTAGGATGAACTGTCTCTAGCTCATACGCCTCCTAGCTCCACCCAACTAAAACTATAGAGTCCTAAGGGTGTCCAAATCAAGAATAGCCTGACCAAACCTAAACGTACTAAAGAACTCCAAAATAAGCTCATGAACCAACGGTCCCCTAATGTCTAGCATCCTCCTCCAAGCCCTACTGGTGAACACACTAACACTGGCCTTATCACGGTGCTCTACCAACATTCTACCACTCAGTCCCTTGGCCATCAAATCTGGCAAACCCCCAAAATCAAATACCGGTACCCTGTGCACCTCTCTCCTATGAATCCTGGCTAATCTCCCCTCGAAATCGGCAATATCAGTATCGAGGTACTCTAAACCCTCATATCTAAGAAACCTGTATCTCTGCTCACGTGGTGGAAGAGCTATATCTGCAAAATCAATCGAGGAAAGCACAAGAGTATAGAAATTTAAACATTCTGTTTCAGAGGGTGCATACGATGTATCAAGTAAATGAATACGCCGTATAGGGATCAATAAGTCAATACGCCGTATTGATTTTAGTCAATACGGTGTATGGGTCTGTGATTTCAGGATCCTTTTTACTCAATACGCCATATTCATTTTACTGAATACGCCGTATTGGTGTTTTAAAAATTGGGTAAAAATTGATCAATACGCCGTGTCTATGCTGGTGGATAGGCCGTATTGGTCTGTAATTATAAAAACGATCAGGGTTTCCCCTGTTTTACCCATTTTATCCCATTTCAAAACCTTAAAAACTCCTAGTCTAATTTAGGGTGGGTAAAGGAGTCCTAAAAATTTCTCATTACGGTAAAGCACAAACACCACAAAACCCTAATCCTAATTTTTTTAGAAATTGAAATAGTAAATTGAAAAGAAAATGGGAAGGATCGTTACCATATGATTGAGATAAATAGAATGCAAATATGAATCAATATCAAGTGATTATCTCAAAGAACAAAGCAGTAAAGAGTGGGTGTGTGTGTGGTGAAACTGAGTGGTAAAAACTGATCCAGCATATTGATTGGGTTTTTATACCCAAATTTAATACACCGTATTGAGATAGTTAAATACGCTGTATAGGCGAATTTTGTTGACTTTAGTCAACGCGTGTAAAAAGGAGTGGTTACGCCGTATAGGTTTTATCCTAATACGCCGTATCCAACCTTGGAGACCAAGTTTCCTAAAGTAAAGCAAAGAAAACGTACCTGGCCTCCGCAATATTTTTGAACAAACACAATCCTTATAATACCGTTTAGGGTCGAACGGAACGCCAAACGGTGCACACATATTCTTAATGAGAAAGAACAGCATTCCGTTTGCATAATGTATCCAAATCACGATTCCTAAATTTAGGTTTATGACAAAATTTCCCGGTCTGAAATTTTTAGTTTTTTTTATCGTGACTTATTTCAAAAACCGTAGTTGACCCATGTGTATATTCTTTATCCTCAAAAGATAGTATTATATCGATTTTACTGTCATCATTGTTGTTAGCCTCAATTTATTGAGTCGAACAAGGAAGCTCGGTCACTCTACGATGGAGCTTCGGTCTTTAATTAGTTAATGTTGTAAGAAAATAATATCGGGAATCGGGCTTGATAGTTAATCTAATATTGTATATGTTTCGGGTTTAATCCCAAACAAAACCCGAGCCCGGGTCCTAGTTAAATATCCCACGCGTCGTAGGGATATATATATAGATATTTTCCATATGAAAATATCTAATTCTCATAATATCTAGTTGTTCATTTATCTAATATTCCATTTTTCTACTTTCTCTCTCACTTCTCTCTCTTATTTCTCTCTCTAGAACAACTCTCTCTCTCTCCTTTCTAGCTCGATTTTGTGTTTGATTTTATGAAGTAAAGTGTTAATGGATCCTACAATTGGCAGACATTATTTTTGTTCAAGTTTCACTCGACAACTTATTTTTTGTTTAAGTTACACGTTTTTTTTCTTCTTTCATTCTTCTTTTGTTTTCAAGTTTAAACAGATATAGTTGCTTTGTTTTTTCTTGTTTTCTTTGCCTCTTTGTGTCAAACAAACATAGTTTTAGTTCTCCTCTTTCCTTGGCTGCTACGAGAAGACACAAGGAAGACAGCAACAACCGAACAAGTGAAAAATCTCACGGATCGATAGAGCAACTTTTTCAGGTTAACCGAACGAGGGGAACATTCACAACAACCGAACGAGGGTAAACTTGAACAAGCGAACGAGGGAAAACTTGAACAACCGAACGAGGGAAAACTTGTACCACTGAACGAGTGAAAAACGTTAGAGCCGAACGAGTGGAAAATTTTTGAGCCGAACGAGTGAACACTCAAGGACCGAACGAGTGGAATCGATCGAGTAAACTTCACATATCCGAATCACACAAATACACAAGATAAATACAATAGAGTTTTGGTACTTAGAAGAAAGGAGGATAGATCACTAATTAACACTTTGTTTCTTGACGAATACGAGTGTTCTTCTCTTGCATTTGAATGAGAGGGAAAAGATGAGAAGAAGAGATTAGATCACTTGAAACAAGATCTAAGTATGTTAGTGATCAAGAGTTTTAGTGAGAGAAAGAAGGTTTAGAGAGAGAAAGAAAAGACTGATTTTTTTTTTTGCAAAGAGTAATGTTTTTCTGCTGGGAATGGAGCAGTATTTATAGGCAGGAATCCCAACGGCTCTCTGGGGGCGTTCCCGGAGGTCCCTTATATATAAGGGGGCTGCCGCCTAGACTCCGCTCCCTTTTTTTGTCTTTTTGTGGGGAAGGTTATATCTGGTGTAGAAGCTTCTGTTTTGGGGGGGGGGGGGGAAATTGAATTTCAAATTTTAAGTTTTTAATAAAACTTTTTATTTTAATTAGAAAATATTTTGTAAAAGTATTTTTGAAAAATACTTTTGTACAATTAAAAGTGAGGATTAAGAAAAAAATATTTTCTTGATCACTAATCATGCTTAATTAATTTATTTGTCCATACCTTAAGTGATCACTAATCTTAGAAATGAAATTTTATATTTAATAATTTGTAAACGTTTATTTTTATTGTAAATGTTTTTACATTTTGTTATTATCAAAACGTTGAGAGGTCAAAAAATATAAATAACGTTTTTAGACATTATTTGTATTAACAATCTCTCCCTTTTTGACGATGACAAAATATAAACTCATTTTAAATAAAATTATAGATGTTAAATTATTAAATGAGTTATGTTCCATTTCTCCCCCTTTTTGTCGAATTCAAAAAGAATGATCGTCGAGTTGTTGAAGGAAGAAAGAAATCAACAAAATCAAGACTCCCCCTTGATGTATGCTCCCCCTTGTTCGGGGCACCAAGGGATCGATCTTACGATAACTATTTGCTACAAAACAAAGTTAGAAGTACAAGTGCAAGACAAATATCTCAAAAGCATAATGCCATAGCAATTTATGCAAGATAATTTCATTCATCACATAATAGATCAAAACCGTAAAGGTATGATCAATACAAGACAAGGTAAACATAAATTAAGACATAAAGCATGAACTAGTTAAATCTTGAATTATAGTAGATGCCATAATCAAAAGTTGGTCGTTTGATTATTAGGGTAGGTTAACCATGTGAGAATAATTAGCTAAAGAGAGAGAATGGTGAGGTTGGTGAAGCACGGTTTGGAGGAGTTCGGGTTTGAGGTATGAGACGAGTGAGAAGAAAGTGGATGAAGTTGATTTCATTTCTCAAAGAGTGGAATTGGTTTCTAGATTATCGACAACAATGACAAAAGCTGAGTGAAAGTCAACTACCAGGAGATGGTGGATAGATTTTTAGTGGTGGTGGTGCAGGTGGTGCTTGATGTAGGCATTGTTAGGGGATATTATGTGTATCAAGAAGTTGAATGTATCAAGTTAGTGATCATCATCATCTCGTGAGGGTATAGGAAGGTGGTGAATGGATTGATGATAGAGTTTATGAGGAAGTGGAGGTGATTCACTTTGGAAAGAAGATGATGGTTTTTGGGTGGATGTTTTGCGCTTCCACACTTGTCTTACCGACATTCTTGGTTTTCTAGAGAAGTTGGGATGGTAGTTTGAGCAAGACATTGGTGATGAAGGAGGATGAATGAAGAGGATGAAGATGATAGTGAGAATTGGGTGATTAAATAATGGTAAAGATGGCAAAGCATGGTTTGGATAGAAGAAGATGCAAAAGATGGTTTGGCTGGAAAAGGAAGTGGCAGCTTAAGACTATAGGTAGGAAGGGTCAAAGGTGCAAAAAATGATGCAATTTTGAAAATTTTTGTTCCTGTCCTGAGGCATCCTCTATTGACTAGGACTGTCCCCCTAATAAAAGGGGGGTGAGGGGGGGCCGCCACATATTTACGGGGTCCGTTTTCTGGAAGGACGAAAATTTTCTAGTTTTTCCTTTTCATAAATTCAATGATTTTGGCATCTACCCAATTCAAGGATGCAGTAATTTTATCAAGAATATATGTTTCTAAACTAACACATAATTCATTTAGAAAATAAGCATGCAATATTAACGCAAATTGTTAGCAAGTAAAGCATTAATAGGATGATAAAAATTTAGAAGATCATCCTAATAATCGGAAATCATCATTCATCATTCTAGTCCTAATATATTAAAAGACATAATGTATTAGATAAGAAAGATAATAATAGTAATAGTTTTGATATGGGTTAAAGTCGTCAATGTTTTATATTTTCCGTTTTTCCTCACATCATTATTCATGAAAGTTTGTCCAATTGACCTAAACCCATCTCGTGAGCATCACGTTGTTGGTTGAAGAGTTAAGTTTCGGATATAATTGGTGTTCAAGTCATACTTTCATGAGAGAGTTTTGACAGACTCTAGACCCAGACGATTTGTGAAGAAAGAGACATTGAAGTAGGGAGAGAAGATAAAATGAAAATATTCTCATCATTTTCATCAACCATTAGAAACATCAATTTAAGAGAGATGAGGAAGGTGATTTGTGGAGTGGTGAAGAAGAGCTAAGCATTTTCTCATGAGGTCCTTTTCTTGCTTGATCGCTCGAGTCTTCGCTCATATGAGGAGTCACGGATGCATGTCTATGATCAGTAAGGATATCGATCAAAAAGCTAGCTCAGGGAGACGGACACCGGCATGTTTGAATAACCTAGTCAAAAACATTCCATAAGGTAAGAGTTCCTTTGGTTTGTTTCGAGTCCTTTCCATTCTTTAGAGAATGAAAAATGCTAGGTTATAAGGAGTGGATGTCTCAATGCAATAAAGCATGTGACAAAGATAAGCGGAGACATGATCCTATGTCCCACTCTAGAAACAATGGGGCGTTTCACAAATAATAATCACCCAAGGTTTCATATGAGTTTGAATTTCTCGGGTTAAAATTTTGTTTTAACCTACGACAATGGTTTTCTTATTTTTGGTACGAGTCTCTTGATCTTGTCGAGGAACTTGAATAAGAGACTTAATGACTCTTGGAGAAGGAGGCTTGGTTTTATAACGACCTCTACTCGGAATACTTACTAATAAATGGTTAAGTGACCACATTTTGGTGTTAGAAGCTTGACCTTTGAATGGGATTTTTAGGATTTGACTGAATTCCTTAAGAGTGAGGAAGAATGACTTGTTTTGAATAACAAAGTTGACGACAAATTGACCCTCAAAATTATAGGTAAAAGTAAGTTGACCATAAAACTCGAGAACAAAGCGAGGTATAATTTGTTCGTAAATCTCTAACAAATAATCAAAACCGATTGACTCAAACTTAGCATGAATATGACTCATATTTTCGAATTTTGGACTCACAACCCTTCCCTCATGAAAGTACCATTTTTCAAGATTTGCCACTGTGTTTAGTAATGTTGGTTGAATTCGTTTGATATGTGTGGAATGTAGTTTTGGGTTAATTGATGGTCTAGTCCAGTTTTTTGAGGCATTGTTACCTAAAATGAAACAAACAAAATCATGTTTTAATGTCTTGCATATGTATTGTTATATTAACAATGTATCTACTGTGTGCCTAAGTGTGACGAATGTGGAGTAACGATTAACTCAACCTAAATATAATATCCTAAGAGTTAATCCAAACGCTCCTTAATTTGATTTTGCTCGATGCCCAAACCAAGTCAAAAATTACATAAGAATTAATGTATCGTCAAAATTTGATCATGAGATCATTATGCATGTGTTTGAAAACGTTTTTAGGTTGGATTAACAATGTATAATAACAAATTTATATGTTCTAACTAGTGATTTGAAAATAACATTGTGGTTTTGGTTCTGAGAATCAATTTTTCAACAAATTTCACAAATGTCTAGCAAATCCTATATCTAAACCGGGAGAGCATATTTAGTTATCATTGGTATCCTATTGTCTTAATTGTTCAAAATTAAAAGAAAACGAACGGAAAAATCCCCAATTACAATTTTTGTGTTCATCATAAACTTTTAGACTCAATAGAAAAAAATAGCTGAAATGACTTAACAAATGATGAACTTTGTGATATATAGGATTGATTATGAGAGTTATTTGATCTTCAATGTGATGTTTATGTATGTTGATTTTGAGTTTTGGTCAGATTTTGAGTTGTGTTCTATATGGGCAGCAGTAAAGGGTGTTTGTTTTTTGTTTTGAAAATTTATTGTTTAAGTGACCAAGTTTGTGACTGTGCTTGTGGCGGTACCCATATTTACCCGCTTTCCCCAAATATATGTGGGGGCCCTCCTTCACCAAGGTTTTTGGACTTGGTTTTTTGACGAAAATTTTACGAAGAGGAGTGACATTTTAATTTTGCATTTCGCGAATTAAATATACTTAAAGTACTCGGATGAAGTATTTAAGTTGTCACGACACAGAATGGAACACGGGGCTAGAATTAAGACAGAAGAAAGAGAAGCGAACTAAGATAATTTATGGAATGTGTTCCATCATTCCTAAACCAAGACGTAGATAGTTAAATGATTCACGTTTAAGGGGTTTAGTAAGAATGTCGGTGATGTTGTCGACGGACGGCACTTTTTCGATTGAGATATGTCCTTTCTGGACATTATCACGAAGAAAGTGGTGACGTATTTCGATGTGTTTGGTACGAGAATGTTGCACCGGGTTTTTGCTAAGGTCAATCGCACCTTTGTTGTCGCACATGATGGGAACGTCTGTCAAGACGTACGTTGTATCGACTGAGCAGCTTGTATTTCATCCATAGTGCTTGTTGACAATGCCTTTCTGGCGCTTAACGTATTCGCATCCGTAGTGGATATAACCAAGACATTTTGGTTTCGTTGAGAATCCCAATGATGAGTCAAACACTATCCGCATGAATGTACAAATAACCGCTAGTGCTCTTTCGGTCCACATAATCTCTCGCATGATCAGATTCGGCATATACTACGGTTTCTATGCCGGTCCCCTTAAGATACCATAATCCTAAGTGCGTAGTACCTTGAATGTAATTGGAATATAATGCTTTTAACCGCTTCAAATGAGAGTTTTGGAAGCCTCTGGAAGCGATCACAGAGCAGACACTAACTTGATATCGGAACCTACTTGCCGTTAGGTATAATAAACTACCTATCATGCCTCGATACTTGGTACTATCTACCGACTCACACTCTTCATCTTTCGTGAGTTTAGTATCGGAGGACATGGAGGTTTTCATTGGTTTAGAATCTTCTAAGCCAAATTTCTTAAGCATTTTCTTTAATATACTTAGATGATTAAAGATATACCATCTCCATTTTGTTTAATTTTGTAATCCAACGAAGAATTTAAGTTCACCTAAACATGCTCATCTCAAACTCGTCATGCAATGATTTTTGCAATTCATCACACATTTCTTGACAAGTCAAACCGAATAAATGCATCGACATATATTTGAACAATGATGATTTTGAACTTTTCTTCTTAGTAAAAAGAGTGTTATCTACCATTCCTATTTTATATTCATGTTTAATAAGGAAGGCTTTTAATCTATCATACCAAGCTTTGGGTGCTTGTTTAAGACCATATAAAGCTTTCTTTAATTTATAAACATGATCCGGTTTTTTGAAATCAATGAATCCCGGAGGTTGTGCCACGTATACCTCCTCATTGATAAAACCGTTCAGGAATGCACTTTTTACATCCATTTGGAATCTTTTAAATTCTAAGGCGCAATCCTAAGGCTTAATATTATTCTAATGGACTCATGTCTATCAACCGTGGCATAAGTTTCATCATAAATCGATGCCCTTTTGATGGTTGTTAGCCCTTGAGAAGACTACCTAGCCTTATTTCGAGAAACAATACCGTTCTCGTCTAACTTATTTCTAAATACCCACTTAGTGGCTTTTTCGATTCGTATATTTTTTATCGAAGATGCCGCTGGATATTTGCTAGATATTTGGTAAATAAAGATTGTTACATAAAAAAGGCATAAATATAAGAAAGTTTAGGGTAGTTTTCGTAACTTGATGTATAGTTGGAAGGCTTGCTGCGTTTTTTTGGGCTGCTGCAATTTTTGGAGTATTATAATCCTTCGTGAAAATGACGTCGTTTCATGAGGGGATTAGTAGGGTGGCAATTCAGGTCGGGTTTAGGTTAATAGATTGGCAGGTCAGAAAACTTCAACCCGAACTTGACCATTTGAATAATCGGGTCAACTATGTCAACCCTAACCTGTTTACACACAACCTGAACCTGACCCATTTAACCCGTATATATACTTGGTTTGGCGGGTTAAATAGGTTAAATGGGTTGAATAGGTTAAAGGGATTTAGGGTTGACTAATTTAACCTGTTTTATATATAAAAATTGGCACATTACACGAGTTAAACACGTTAAGTGGGTTTGTGGGTCGACCCGTTTAACCCATTTAAACCTTATAATAAAATATAAATAAATTTAAATTTAAGAAATAATATCTTTAACGGGTTGACGGGTCGACCCGCTTAATGTATTCTCAACCCGAACCTGACCTGTTTAATAAACGGGTTAGATAGATTGGCTCAAACCCAACCCAAATCTATTTAGACTCAACCCGAACATTTTCGATATTTTAAATGAAAAAAGTTATTTATAAAAGCTTCCGAAAAGTCGGCCAGCTTTTTTTTACATGACACATTTCATTTCGAGTCTCTTGACCTATATAATTAGTCCACTGTAATTGTCTCCCAGCTCAGTTTACCACATCTAGTTTGATTGCACATTGTTTTGTGAATAACTTGTTTCTTTCTAAATTCTAATAGCTATTTGGAAAATCTGTAAAATGCTTTGAACATCTGGAAAAATAATGGACTTGTCATAAAGATAGTTGAGAAACATTAAAAACCAAATTTATTATGTCCAACAAACACAAATCTCATCAAACCAACACAATTCCATTTCAGCCACAAGATCAATTTCAATCCAACGGCTCCTCTTCCCGATCCGCACACTTGATTCCCATTGGCTCTCACCACCCCCCTATAAATACAGACACAAACCACATTTTAATTAACAAAAAGTTGTACCAAAAAATCATGAAGTGATACCTGTACAGATCACTAGAGGAGTTTCCGGTGCAACGTGGTTTAGATTACTTTCATAAATCCGTTAGTAAGTTTTAAAAAGAAACTTAGGGTTTTATGAAAGTAATCCAAACCATGTTGCAAACCGGAAACTGTCACCATCCACCTCGGCAGATGTGCTATATATATCTCGTTTACTAAGCAGAAGTGTTATATCTTGTCACATGATTGATATCTGAGATCATATCTTTTACATAATGTTTGTTTTTCTAAGCAGAAATGTTATATATCTTGTCACATGATTTTGAAGGTTGTGTACTGTTTTAATGTGCAGGCTTGCCGAGGACTCGAGATACTATTCAGTAAATGACATGTTAATTTGTAAAGAAACTGTGACAATATAATTAGATAAGATGGTGTTACAGTTTTCCATATTACAAAAGTACTGTAACGTTTACGAAACATGATAAAACCTAATTCCAGCAAGAAAACTCACTATTATTTGGACAAAGTGACATACGTACACACACTCTTTTTTCTTATGTATATACCATTAAATTTTGGCACATGTTTTAATTTCATTATGTGTATTAACTCGTGCCAGGAGATACCCCAAGTGTCCGATAGCCGGGAAAGCCGTGTTTGCTAGGTCGACACATACTTTGAAACATGGAGTGACTATGGGGGCCACCACTTTTTTAGTGGGCTCTTTGACGTCGGTTTTTGGGTCGGAAGCGCGCCTTGTAACTGGCTTAGGGTCGACAATGTGCCGACCTCTTAGCGTTTCTTTGTAATAAATCTTTTAAATAAATTAATGATATTATTTAATTATTTACCGCCAATAGTTTGATACATCTACAAATTCCAGACGTGGGGAATCCACTAATTTGGTGACATTCTGCTTTGGGTTTTGGGTCGACTTTGTCGACCCAAAGTTGTTTAATTATAATGCAGTTTATTTCCAGGGAGCCACGTAGAAAAAATCTAAGTTTCATCAAATTCAGAATTCGCCAAATCCACCGTACGATACAATAACAAATCATTAAACGTTACAATACCACAAATCCACGATACGATAAATTACTATTCAAGAAATTCACGATACGATGTGGGGGGGGGGGGGGGGGGGGGGGGGGGGGGGGGGGGGGGGGGGTTAAAAGTCTAAAAGTATTCACAAGTCGTTACAATTCACGATAAAAACATAACAAGTCTCAAAGTAATAAGTCTAACAAATCATGATAGCAAACATGAGACCAACCAAAAAACGCCTACTCACATTTAAGCCGAAACAAACACCCCTTAAGCATATAAGCCGAAACAAACATCATATTTAAGCCGAAACAACACCGGTTCGTTCACATTTAAGCCGAAACAAACATCATATAAGCCGAAACAAACAGCCCGCATTTAAGCCGAAACAAACCTGTTGACCGCTGTTGACTTTGGTTGCCGCCGCCGCTGTTGACTTTGTTGCTGCTGCCGCCGGTGGTTGCTGCTGCCGCTGGTGGTTGCTGCTGCCGCCGGTGGTGGTGGTGGCTCTAACATACACATTATCAAATAATAAAACAAATTAACCTACTAATAATCAAAAAATAAACAAATTAACAAAATAAAACAAACAAACCTCTATATCAATTAAGGGTTTAAAACCAACCAAACAAGGGTTTAAGAATTATTAATTAGAGGATTAAAAAAAATTAAACTAATAGAAGAGGAGGAGTGGTGGTGGCTGCGGTGGTGGTACCGTGTGCTCGTGTGCGAGTGTGGTGGCGGGTGGGTGGCTGTGGGGGTGGCTGTGGTGGTGGATTTGGTAGATGTGGTGGCTGTGGTGGTGGATGAGGAAGAAATAAGTTTTTTTTTCTAAGTATTTTGGTGTGAGTGAACCGGTGAGATCTATATTTTGGTGTTAGGGTCGACATTTTTGGGTCGACAATGTCGACCCTAAGTCATTCTATGTTTGGGTCGACTTTCCTTTTAAGTGTAGGGTCGACATTGTCGACCCTAAGTGTTTTTATTCTAGGCGGGTTATTTGACTTTTGGTGAAAATTTTGGAGGCAAACTTTGGGTCGACATTTGTGTTATTTTTAGGGTCGACAATGTCGACCCTAAACCTCTTAATAAAGTAAAACCTCATATATTACAAATAATCAATACTTTAATATTAAAATAATTAAAAACTTTACAAATATTTCATTAAAAATAAATAATAAAATAAATTACAAATCATTTGAAAATATTCTTTTATATTATTAATAATTAACATTAATATTAAAAAGAATAATAAATTAAAAATCATTCAAAATAGTATCGGTGAAACATAAAATGTTAATGAAAACTACGGTAACGGCGTGTGTAGCGGTGGTGATGATTGAAAATAGTAATGAAAAAGTATAATGTGTTTTTATTTGAATATATCTCTAGTCTTTAAATATTGGTTTAATGATAGTAATAAGTTCATTTATTGTCTGGTAAATCAAACAGGCCGTAGCTTTTAATGTGTTACGTTATTTGAGGAACACAATCATGTTTGCTTGATAATTTATGTATGAGTTAGGGTTTCATATTAGAGGTTCAATGTATGAGTTAGGGTTCTATATTAGAGGTTCAATGTATGAGTTAGGGTTCTATATTAGAGGTTCAATGTATGAGTTAGGGTTCTATATTAGAGGTTCAATGTATGAGTTAGGGTTTCATATTAGAGGTTCAATGTATGAGTTAGGGTTCTATATTAGAGGTTGTTAGCCTCAATTTATTGAGTCGAACAAGGAAGCTCGGTCACTCAACGATGGAGCTTCGGTCTTTAATTAGTTAATGTTGTAATAGGATAATATCGGGAATCGGGCTTGATAGTTAATCTAATATTGTATATGTTTCGGGTTTAATCCCAAGCAAAACCCGAGCCCGGGTCCTAGTTAAATATCCCACGCGTCGTAGGGATATATATATAGATATTTTCCATATGAAAATATCTAATTCTCATAATATCTAGTTGTTCATTTATCTAATATTCCATTTTTCTACTTTCTCTCTCAATTCTCTCTCTTATTTCTCTCTCTAGAACAACTCTCTCTCTCTCCTTTCTAGCTCGATTTCGTGTTTGATTCTAAGAAGTGAAGTGTTAAGGGATCCTACAATTGTCTTTTTCAGATTTTAAATTATCGGGATGAATAATGTTGTTTTATCATTTAAATCAAATTCATCGATGTGTTGGGGGTTTAAAATTGGTTCAGTTAATAAATCTGATTTAGATGTTTCAGCATCAATGTAAACAATCGCTGGAAATTTGTTCTCAAAATCAGTAAAGAAGTCTAAATCATCGAAACAACTGATCGCAGGCTCAGGTAATAGAATTGAAGGCATGACTTTTTCATAATCGTTTTCCGAATACGTTTTCAAATCGTTGACAGAAATCATTTTATAAGAAAACGATTTTTTGTCGAAAAGTATTGTGTAATACTCATCATCGGATTCGTCAAATGATATTATAAAGTCGATTTTATCGTTAACAGGGGTACTTAATTGAGATTTGCACTGAAGTTCGTCATGAGGTGCAACTGCATCGTTAATGACTATTGCTGGGAATTCAGCTTCCACGGAGCTAAGGTTGTGAAGTTCGTCAACAACCCTGATCTTTCCATATGTAGCAGTTTGCCAATTAAACACTTCCCGCGTTTATGAGCTTTTTCTTCCTCGAGCCTGATGTATTCTTCCATAGTAAGGTTTGGATCGTCCATCCTGAAATAATCTTGCTAGAAAAATTTATTAAATAACCAATACGTCATATTCAATGAACAGAATACGCCGTATAGAATAAACAAACAACCAGGAATTTAAACTAAATTACACTAATCCTAAGGGTTAGATCTAATCTAATGTTAAAAACCAAAATATCAAAATAAAAATCAAGATTAAATTTCACTCCCCGGCAGCGGCGCCAAAAACTTGATGTGTCGTTGTGTGGTGTATATTTTATTGATTCAAATTTTAAATTTATATTTTGTTGACTCAACCAAAAACAACACTTTAACGGGCAGTGTACCCGATCGATAGTAGTTTCTTGGTAAGTAGGGTGTCAATCACTGAGAGCGATGTTAAATCTATCATTTTAATTAATATATTGGTTACCTAATCTATGTTAATTCCATTCTAATCCTATGTTAAACCTATATCAGTCTAAATCCTAGTTCTAATGGGAAAATGGTGGTTT
>BQNB010112811.1:3705-22074 GCA_026074375.1 Tanacetum coccineum | reverse complement strand
CAAAATGTGTAAACAAATTTACATAAACTGTCTCTTCATATTACATGTTATTGCAAAAATCATCCCTAAAAACTTTTGTCTTTTTTCATGAAAATTTACATAAATTCTCGTTGTTTACTAACCGTTTCGAAATCCATCCCTAAAGACGAAACATGTAACATATATAGACATTGCGAAGATCATCCCTATGTTTAAAACATGCTATGGGTAAAAACTAAAACTGATTTAAATAAGATCTTATACATATATTGTAGGGAAACATGTACACTTTTTATTATAACAAAATCAGATTACAATTAACAAATAATTAACAGAAATAAATAACAGAAAATATAACAGACAGAATGGGGTAGAAGCAGAAGACAGACACTATGAATGATAAATAAATAAATCAGTAAAAGGTCATGGAACGAGGCACGTGTTGGACACGCTTCCCTTAAAACAGATTCGCCGTCTGTTTCCCAGGGTACAACGTTCAAAGCTGTTGTACAGCCGGACCTGACATACTTGCCTGAAAAATCACGGAAACTTGAGTGCTTCTGATCGAAAAGATTGCAGGAAAACTTATTAATGGAGTTATTCTCTCTTGTGTGTTTTTCCGGTGTTTTTTTGAATGGTTGAGATTGTCATCTATTTATACACATGGTGCAATCAATGCTGGTTAATCCTCATTAATTTGCCAATCATAATCAGCCAATTAATTGTCAATCAATGACTCATTAATCTTGCAAATCAGCCAATTAAATTGTTAGTCAATGACTCATTAATCTAAAATCAATCAATAGTTAATCAATGACTCATTAATTTGCAAATAATAACACCCAATTTAATTGTCAGTCAAAGACACATTAATTAGCTGTTATTACTCAATTTAACCAATTTTCTCCATTCCAACTACCCTTCTTTGAGACTCGATATCTCATTCACACTAACTTCATTTTTGGACATATAATGGCTTGTTACAAAGCCTTACACTTAATAATTATATTTACTAATAATTATCTATGTCCAAAATTAGTGAAAACACATTTTTCACTAAAATTTTCCAACAATCCCCCACATGAATGGAGATCGGTCGAAAACACACGAAATTGTTGGAAAATTTTAGTGAAAAATGTGTTTTCACTAATTTTGGACATAGATAATTATTAGTAAATATAATTATTAAGTGTAAGGCTTTGTAACAAGCCATTATATGTCCAAAAATGAAGTTAGTGTGAATGAGATATCGAGTCTCAAAGAAGGGTAGTTGGAATGGAGAAAATTGGTTAAATTGAGTAATAACAGCTAATTAATGTGTCTTTGACTGACAATTAAATTGGGTGTTATTATTTGCAAATTAATGTGTCATTGACTGACAATTAAATTGGATGTTATGATTTGCAAATTAATGAGTCATTGACTATTATTTTAATTGGCTGATTTGCAAGATTAATGAGTCATTGATTGACAATTAATTGGCTGATTATGATTGGCAAATTAATGAGGATTAACCAGCATTGATTGCACCATATGCATATGGATGTGTATAAATAGATGACAATCTCAACCATTCCAAAGACACCGGAAAAACACACAAGAGAGAATAACTCCATTAATAAGTTTTCCTGCAATCTTTTCGATCAGAAGCACTCAAGTTTCCGTGATTTTTCAGGCAAGTATGTCAGGTCCGGCTGTACAACAGCTTTGAACGTTGTACCCTGGGAAACAGACGGCGAATCTGTTTTAAGGGAAGCGTGTCCAACACGTGCCTCGTTCCATGACCTTTTACTGATTTATTTATTTATCATTCATAGTGTCTGTCTTCTGCTTCTACCCCATTCTGTCTGTTATATTTTCTGTTATTTATTTCTGTTAATTATTTGTTAATTAAAAAGTGTACATGTTTCCCAACAGTCTTAAAACAAGACTCGTTATTAACGTATAAAAACCCCTTTTATAATAAGATTTTTATATATAAACTGTTTTCTGTCGAAACCAAGAATGAGTTTCTTTGGAAATCAGTTTTTTTAATAAACAAAATTTTAATTTACAGATCTAAACGTTTTTAAAGTAGTTTTTACAATCATTTATATTGAAACCAAGATTGAGTTTCTATTTTCCGGCCAAACGACATCAACTTACGATAAACAAAAACACCACAGTGATCCTCATATAATTCCGAACAAAAACCCCCAATCAATTTTGGTTTTCCGATCACCTCACCGCCACTACCGCCGCCGACCGCCGCCGTCGTCGTCAGAAACCCTAAAAAAAGGAAAAAAAGAGGAATATTACTATGGCTATGATTTCAGCTTTCACCATGGTCAATAAAACGGCTCACAACTCTCGTAAGTTCACTTTTACCCTTTCACCCACAAATTATGGTTACCGGAAAACTATGATTGAACCATTCCTCATCACAAAAAATTTGATGGGTTATGTGGATGGTTCAATACCGTGTCCATAAAAAACCTTATCCATAACCCCAATTATCCAATTTGGGTCTTCAACGATGTCCACGTCCGTATGCTAATTATCTCTCTACAATCTCAGAAGCTTCTTTTCGCCATGTTCAGGGTACAACTTCTCGAGATCTTTGGTTGTCCCTTGAAAAGGCGTATGCACCTCATTCCACATCTAGAAAATACACTCTCAAAACACAACTTCCGACAATAGAGATGCACGGTGATGAAACTCCCGGTGCTTATCTAAATCGTGCTCAAGAATATGTTGATGCACTCGCCGCCATCGGTGAACCTGTAAAGGATAAAGATCTCGTTATGCTTGCCGTCTCAGGTCTTCGTGAATAATATAACGGTCTTAAAACTACAATCATTGTCCGTCAAAGTCCGACTGCATTTAGTGAGCTTCATGCACTCCTTAGTGATCATGATTATATGCTTGGAAAAACTCGTGCACCTGCTGCGTCTATCACTTCATTTTTTGCTGCAAACTACGGCTCACCAAGCATGCCACAAGCTCGTCAAGCTCAACTTTCAGAGTTGGCTGCTCAATTGAGTGCTCTTGGATTTCAAGTGTCACCCATTGCATCATCTGGTTCACAAGCCTTTTATGGTGCTCGCCCATCAAACAACAACAACAGGAGTAACAATAACAACCGTGACAATCGTAACAACTCGTGGTAACAACAACCGAGGTCGTGGTAATGGTCGTCAATTTGATTGGGCATCCACCCAAAACACAGTGTATGACACTTGCAATAGATGTGGTATTGGTTACATTCCATCACAATGCCTAATCGTGACCCTTCTACTTTTCGCACTCGGCCATCCGCTAACTTTGTAAGTACCCGTGCTCAATCCTCTAATGCCTCTGCAAATATTCAGACACCGGAGCAAATAGTCATGTGACCACTTCAGTGGCATATTATGGTGACGACGCACTTCATGTTGGCAACGGTAAGGGTCTTCCTATTCTTCATATTGGTTCATCTAAAGTTTACTCATCACAAAAAACGTATTCTCTAAAAAAACATTCTTTATGTACCAGAAATCTCCCACAATCTCCTTTCTGTTCAAAATTTTTGTCATGATAATGATGTGTTTTTTGAATTTCACACTTCTTATTTTGTTGTAAAGGACGAGTCTACACACACCACTTTTCTCACCGGCCCCATTAAACACGGTCTATACACCATTACTCTTCCTCAACTAAAGTATCTTTTTCGGCTGTACGAGCTTCCCCAACCATTTGGCATAGACGGCTCGGACATCCTCATCAACGTCTTTTGCGTTCTATGTTTTCTAATTTTTCTTTTCCCGTTACAAATAAAAGTCTATCAAGTTTATGTAATTCTTGTCCATTGGGAAAATCTTCAAAACTACCTTTAATTGAATCTGGATTTGAAAGTAACAATATTTTAGACTTGGTTTATTGTGATGTTTGGGGTCTCACACCTTTGTTATCTTTTGAAGAAGGTCATAGATATTTTATGTTGTGTGTTCATCATTCTCGTTACATGTAGATATATCATTTAGCTCAGAAATTTGATGTGTATTCCACTTTTAAATCATTTGTGCAAATGGTTGAACGCCAATTCACCACAAAATTAAAGAATGTTCAAACCGATTGGGGTGGTGAGTTTCGCAATTTAACTTCGTTTTTCTCTTCGCTAGGAATTATTCACCGCTGATCTTGTCCTCATACAAGTGAGCAAAACGGCTTTGTTGAACGTCGCAATCGCCACGTTGTGGAGACCGGTCTTACTCTTCTTGCTCAAGCATGTGTTCCTCAACGTTTTTGGCATTATGCTTTTGATACTGCTGTTTACCTAATCAATTGCATGCCCTCTTGCACATAGACAAACAAGTCACCTTTTGAACATATATTCAAACGGTCTCCCGACTACTCTTTCCCCATATTCGTCCGTACAATAGTCACAAAATGGATTTCCGTTCCACTCCATGTGTCGTTCTTGGCTACAGCCCCTCCCATCATCGATATCGTTGTCTTGATATCTCTACCGAGCGTCTTTATATTGCTCGACATGTTCGTTTTAATGAAGCACAATTTCCCTTCGATATCCCTAACACAACTTCCCCAACCCCTTCGAAAACGTCTCCCTGTTACTCCTCGGAATCACCTTATGTAATTCCTCCTAACCATCAAAGTCCATCTTCACCGCGCTCACCCATTTTATCTCCATCATCAGTTTCACATTTGAGTCCAACTTCTCAAACTTCCCCCGAGTCTTCTATTGGTCAACCATCTCCCGTATCGACTACATCGATACCAACACCACCACCACCGCCTCCCATCACTCGGCAACGTCCTGCAAATCTTCGTCAAAATCCCAAACAACGGGTTCCCTACAATCCTTCCGCAAATCATGCTACCGTCCTCCCCACTATCATCACTGAACCAACCTCGTTTACCGTTGCCAACAACTCTCCGGAGTGGCGTCAAGCTATGAAAGAAGAGTGATGCTCTCGTATAAAATGGAACGTGGTCTTTAGTACCTCGTGCTTCTAACACCAATGTTGTTGATTGTAAGTGGGTATACGGGTTAAAACGGGACAAGAATGGTGCTATCACTCGTTACAAAGTAAGATTTATTGCCAAAGGTTTTCGGTAACAACATTTTCATGAGACATTTAGCCCGGTTGTTAAGTCGACAACTATTCGAGCTGTTTTATCACTTGCGGTTACTAAGAACTGGCCACTACGCGAGTTAGATGTTCACAATGCATTTCTTCATGGAAATCTTAAGGAGCAGGTTTATATGAAACAACCTCCGGGCTTTATTGATCCACAACGACCAAATCATGTATGTTTGCTTCATAAGTCTCTTTATGGCTTAAAGCAGGCCCCACGCGCTTGGTTTGAGCGCCTCTCTAAGGCTCTCTTCGATCTCGGTTTCAAAGGCTCCAAAACGGATCCATCTTTGTTTATTTATTCGCGTGGACACACTTTTGTACATTCTGGTATATGTGGATGACATCATCGTTAGAGGTAATAACAAGGGCACTATCTACAATATAATTTGTTAACTTGGATCAGCTTTTGCATTAAAAGATCTCGGACCACTTAACTACTTCTTGGGTATTGAAATTGTTCCTCATGTGTCCGACATTCTCCTATCTCAAAAAAAGTATTTTTTGAAGCTATTACAAAGGGCTGGTCTTTCTAAATGCAATCTCGTGTCTACTCCCATGGTTTCCTCGAGCTCACTCAGTTTAGATGACCGCTTTCTCTAATCCAGTGAAATATCGACAAGTAGTGGGTGCTTTACAATATGTTACCCTATCTCGGCCTGACATAGCTTTTGCTGTTAACAAGGTATGTTAGTATATGCATGCTCCGACCAAGAATCATTCGTCTGCAGTTAAACGGATTGTACGTTATCTTCATGATACGATTGAACATGGTATGCTCATATGTCGTTTTTCTGGTTCTACCCTTCAAGCTTTTACTGACGTGTTATGGAAAGGTAATCCCGATACTTCTCTTGATCTGGCGTGGGGATTCAGATGATCGACGGTCCACGGGGGATTTGCTATATATCTTGGTTCAAACCTTATATCTTGGACCGCTCGTAAACAACGTACGGTTTCACGTTCCTCTACAGAAGCTAAATACAAAGCTCTTGCCGACAACCGTTGCTGAGCTTACATGGCTTTAAGCTCTTCTTCATGAGCTTGGTATCCGTTCATCTTCTACTCCTATACTATGGTGTGACAATCTTGGTGCAACTTGTCGGCTAACCCTATCTTCCATGCGCGTACAAAACACGTGGAAATAGACTATCACTTTGTTCCGGAAAAGTTTGCTCAAGGAGATCTTCGAGTTCAACATATATCCACACATGATCAAATTGCAGATATCTTTACAAAGCCATTACCAACTCCTCGATTCCTCTTTCTAAAATCCAAGCTACAGGTTGTTGCTCGTCCTTAGCTTGTGGGGGGCGTGTTAGAACAAACTAGATGGGCCAGTCTAATTGTATAGATGGGTCGTACCCGTTAGGTTATGTTAGGTTGCTTAGTCAGTAAGCTATGATATTAATATAAATACATATACAATCTAATGTACAAAACATAATTACAATTACAATAATATATACGCTTTGAGGTTTCTTAAAGCATACTCCCTACCCTCATCGGCTCATCCACAGGAGCCGCATATATGACTTTGAAGTATCAGACCGAGTACATGTTCAATTTAAGATGGACATGAGTTTGTACAAGCAAATATCTGAAACAAAACATAGAAGATCGGGAATTACTATGCTAATCTATCCCGCTAAACAAATAATAACAATCATGTCAGTTTTGGATCCGAAATTTATTACTGTAGGCATTCAAAGTAAAATTTAGACTATTTGTCTTCAAATAGAGGTGGTACCACTTTAAGTTAGTATGTTTGTGCTTATTGACACAACATATAGAGTTCTGGTTTAAAAGGGCGAAGTCAGAGATTGGTTTTATACATCTTTATTTGACTTGTATAACCTTTTGAATCAGCTAGTATTACCATCATATAGCCAATTGCAATTTACATTTCATGGTTTTATATCTGCAAGCATGACTTTTCTTTCACCAAAATTTATAATTGTTTCACAATTTTGATACAATGTTTTACTGTATTGTAAAAATATAATTGACAGATACCATTTTGAAAAAGTAGTGCCTATATCTTGTTTAGGTGTGCTCTGTATTCTGTTTTTGCTTACATCTTTCGAAAAGTGAAAACAGACCGGAAGTACTGTTTGACAAACGTTTACGTGCTTAGTAAAACAGAGTCTCGATGTTAGTCATAAATTCTAATCTTTTTCTCTGTTGATAAAAAGCAGGTTACACAACGTGCTTTTCAAATTATATTAGAAAGTTGTTCACTTTACCGATATGTAAACAGAAAATAGCTTGTTATGCTTTTAGAATTATGCTGAGCCTATACGGGTGGCACTACGTTATGACTCGAAAAGAGTACGTTTATTTCAATAACGATAATTTTGTTAAAATTATTTAAATATCCCGTTAGGTTTTTATAAACTAACTTTAATGGATATTGTTAAATGTTAACCAAAAGGGGCTGAAATCGACAATAAGCCAAATTAGTTGGATCCGCATGTTATGCAATTAGAAATATGTGAGCCTATAGGGGGCACACACGTTAAGACACGAAGAGTACGTTTATTTAATAATATAATTTATGAAATATTTAAATAACCGTTAGGTTTTTATAACTAACTTTAATGGATATTTAAATGTAAACCAAAGGGGCTGAATCGACAAAAGCCAAACCTTATGGGCTTAAAAGTGAGCCGACCCATAAGAGGGTTTTAGAGTCGGTTTAGGAGAGGAGTTTTAGGATGAATTGGTGATTTCCTTATTCAACTAGGACTAGGGTTTGGAGGCTATAAAAACACCCACACCCTAGCTCACGATTCATACGATCAAACTCAAAAACCTAAAAAGAATTTCAATTTCTCTCTTTCCCTAAAACTATCGCTATAAACCCTTTTTCAATGTTTCGGCTCTTGTTTTTCCCTTGGTCGATTTTGAGAAAAACCCTCAAGGGTTTTCAGTGCGGCTTGGTTCTCCAAAAGGTCGATGGTCCATAAACCATCTTCAAGGGTTTCGGTGGTGCTTGGTTCTCCTCAGTTCAACCGAAATTGGCAAACCTTAATTAGGTTTGCTGAATTTCGGTTCTAGAATAACAAAGGTTTGTTTGTGATATTCGGTTGAAGAAAAGGTACAACACTTGGTGTTTGAGATACGTGAATAAAGACTATTATCTTGGCGAATTTGTTTGATGTGTTGTGTGAGCAACCGTAGAGGTGGTAATTTAATCACTAAGATTCAAGATCAAGATTCTCGTTTATTGACTTTTGTCATTAAACATAATGGTTAGTTTTTCTTACTTTATTTGTGTGTTAATCTTTAATATCAGCCTAGATCCATTAGCTGCATACTCATAGTAAACATGGTTTACTAGTTTTTAAAATTCAAACAGTGGCATCACGAGTCAACCTCGTTTGGTGTTATGGGTTACACACATATAAAACACGCTAGATACGCATAAGAAAACTTTTATTTACTGTTTTGACAAAAAATTATGGGAACAATATTTGCTATAAAGAATAAATAAAAACCTAGAATCTGGTATTATTACTAGTTAATAGAGATTGAAAAAGAATATATTTATAATTAAAAGTTAATCAAGTGTTATTATTCTTTTCTTTTTCCCGGCCTTAAGACTCACGCAATCATGTTATATGATGGATGTGGTGATCTAGGTACTTTAGCAGAAAACCTAGTGAGAGTCTTTTGGTTCCCCGTTTGGGGAAGACTCTTTTGAGAACTCAGGGCATTATGTGATTTACTGCTTTATATATAGAGTATGTCTTTACCTCATCCCCTCTTTCTGTCTGTTTATTTGCTTATATGTGATATTCCATGAGACTAGTTAATATATGCAAAAGAATTTTTGAAACTCTAAATGAACTAATACTTAAGGAGAAACTTGTTTTATTTAAACCAAAATATTCTTGACAGTTTATGTGTCATCTAGGTGTGGTTATCTATAATGTTGCGCTTAGAAGCGTGACTTCCCACGACGAACTTACTCGAATCTCGGTTTAAATATGTCTGTTAAATTACACACATAATTATTACCTCTTTGTGACCTGCTATGTGTTATTTGTAAAACTTGTTTTTGGACAAAATAAATACAGACATTAAACTGGATATTTAAAGTTTTTATGCTCTTATCAATGATGCATCACTACTGACCATAGCTTTATTGACCATGGCCTTAGTTGAGATCAAGGGTTTAATTGACCATTAATCTTTTCCTGCGCCACTACATGCTTCGTCATATGAGGTAATTATTGGAAGAACTTGTGTCTTCGGACACATGTAAGAGTACAATATAGGGTTTGGGCAATTTTTAATCTTTTCCCGCGATATTAGCAAACCAAAAAACTAAGTTAACAAAATGTCTTCTTAACTTGTATTACAAAGATGTTTTACATGCTTCTTTGTACATGCTTTTGACACATGTTTTTTATAAACTTATGTGTATACCCCTATGTGAAATTTTAAGTCTATGCCAACCAAACTAAGAACACGTGCACTTGGTTTGACTTCTCTGGTCAGACCTCAGGGCCTTACCAACCCATGGCAAATTTTTTCATAGGTGAGATCTATGTCAGTTTTTGCAAGTTCTTTTTTGGTGGACTTAAATCGAGTATGCTTGGTCAGACCTTGGACCCGAGGCATAATATGAGACAAAACATGTACATGACATTACTATATGAGTTATTAACGTCATGTGTCTCATAAAACTAAGAGTTGCATTTACAATGCAATTAACGCAGGCCGCTTACCTCTTGCCCTACTTGTTTACACATTGGTCAGACCTTCTGTAATAAGTGGGAGGTCAAGCTGGATCTTATTCTTATTAGTAACTAATTGGGTAGTTAATTCTTTTAAGCATTTAATTATCAAAAATACTAATTAAATGAACTTTTTCTAATTGTAGATGACTACCTCAGTATTTGAGAAACATAAATTAATTGGACCTAACTTTATCAGCTGGTACAAACAACTTCGCATTGTGCTGTCAGTCGAGAATAAGTTAAACTATCTAGAGCATCCAATCCCTGCTGCTGTTCCAGCTCATGCTGGACAACAAGTTCCTCCCGAAGCTCTTGCAGCTCACGATGCATAGGTCAAAGGATCTAAGGAAATTGATGGACTCATGCTTATGACCATGGATCCATATATCTAACTAAATCTGGAGAACCTTGGTGCATATGACATGCTACAAGAGTTGAAAACTCTGTTTGCTCAACAAGCAGAGCAGAAACTTCTTTAAACCGTGAGAGAGTTTCACGCGTGCAAGCAGGAAGAAAGACAGCCTGTAATCTCATATGTTCTAAAGATGAAGAGCTATATAGACAATTTGGAGCGTCTAGGTCATCCCGTGTCACTAAACCTAGCAGTGAGCCTCATCTTGGTCTCTCTGAGAAAGGAATATGATAGCTTTGTACAAAACTATAATATGCACGGCATGGGGAAGACAGTAAATGAGTTGCATGCCATGCTTAAGCTACATGAGAAAAGTCTGCCAAAGAAAAATGCACATGCACTTCATGCAATTAGAGCAGGCAAGGTCCAGAAGAAAAATAACAAAAACAGGAATTAACCGTTGGTTTACAATGATGTTTGTAGGAATTAAATGTTGTTACTCTCCTCTCCAAATACTCCAAAAAGCTCCAAAAATCTCCAATGGTTGCTCTTGAGCCGTCACTTGGTGTATGGTGGAAGAGAATATCTAAATGCCCTAAAATTTGTGCATATATAATCATGATGCAGGTACCATACGGTTGTATGGTGTAGAGGCATATGGCTGTATGGTCTAATATATAATAATTCTTCAATATTTATCATACGGCTGTATGGTATAGAAGCACACGGCTGTATGGTGTAGCTTTCCAAAAATTCTTCTACTTGGAGTATACGACCATATGGTCTACAAGCATACGCCTGTATAGTCTTCTTGGAAGAAATGTTCTTTAAAAACTTCAATATCATCCATCTTTGATCCGCAATGCCATCCATCTCTAATCCACTCCATCCGCATCAAATCATCATACTAAACTTACAAAACAACTTTATAACATAATTAAGCACATATTTCATCTAACAAGAACTAATATGGACCAAATTATGGATTATTGCCTCGTAAAATAAGGATGATTTATACAATATTAGGAATACAAGATGATGCAGGTATACAAGATGAGGCGGGTATACATGATGAAGCGGGTCTACAAAAGGAGGCGGGTCTACAAAAGAAGAAGCAATGAACATTTTGCGTTGGTTTCCCTTAAAACCAAGGCTTCAAAGATTGTTTTTGTCTTCGAAAATAGCTCATCTTATGAAATGGCATCATTTGGAACAGGTAAAAGTTGGTAAACTATATCACCAAGCTAATGCACTCTCGTGGAAACACTTTGATGAGAAGCATCCTGAATTTGCAAGCGATCATCGAAATGTTTGTTTGGCTCTAACAAGTGATGGTTTCAATCCATTCAGATCAATGAATCTAAACTACAGTATTTAGCATGTCTTTGTTATTCCATAGAATTTACCTCCAGGTCCCAAAAGCCCTAGTACTAAAGCATTAGATGTTTACATGTAACCTTTGATAAAAGAGTTAAAAGAGTTGTGGGGTGGTATCGATACAAACGAATCAAAACATCAACATGAAAGCTGTAGTTATTTCTACAATATCTGATTTCCCTGGATATTCCAACCTCTTTGGGTGGAACGCTAAAGGGGAATATGCATGTCTTGTATGTGCTTTTGACAAAACTTCTAAATGGCTAGATCATGGTAGAAAATGGTGTTACACGGGCCATCGAAGATGGCTTGAACCAAATCATAGCTCACATAAACATACTTGATCCTTCAATGGACATCAAGAATGAAGACAAGCTCCTATTATGGCGTCTGGAGATGATATTCTAAATCAATTGAAAGGTGTCGATTTTCTTTCTGAAAATGTTAAAAAGAGTTCTTGGAAAAGGAAAAGCATTTTTTTCATTACCTTACTCGAAAAACTTGTTTCGTCACAATCTTGATGTAATGCATATTGAAAATAACATATGTGATGATATTGTCGGGACTTTTCTTGATTAAGTGGAAAAGTCAAAAGATAACCTGAAAGCTCGTCTAGACTTGGAAAAATGGGGTATACGATAAGAACTTCATCCAAAAAAGAATTCAAGAAACGTAAATCTATCTTTCCCGAAAGCATGTTATGAAATGACTCGAGAGGAGAAATATACGTTCTTAGAAACCCTTAAATCTATCAAGCCTCTTGATGAATATTCGTCTAATAACTCTCGTTGTGTGCAATTAAAAGATAGGAATCTTATGGGGATGAAAAGTTATGATTGCCACATGTTGATGCAAGAATATCTGCGAATAGCGCTACGTGGTACTTTGCCTGATTATGTTAGCAATGTAGTAATTGAGCTATGCGATTTCTTTAGGCAGATTTGTCTAAAAGATTTAATGGAAGATTTCTTGAATCCCTAGTTGTTGTAACATTATGCAAAATGGAACAAATTTTTCCTCCTTTGTTCTTTACTGTCATGCTTCATTTAGTGATCCATCTAGTTAGGGAGGTACGACTTGGAGGTCCAGTACCTTTTCGGTGGATTTTTCCTATTGAAAGGTGACTTTTTTATTCATAATAGTTATACCTTTTACTTTACTATTTCTAAATGTAGTAAAACTTTCACTTAATTTCAGGGACCTTATGACTCTTAAATCAGATGTAAGAAAAAAAGCTTATCCAGAAAGTTTAATTGCTGAAGGGTATTTAGTGAGAGAAAGCTTAACCTTTTTCTCTCGATAGTTGTCTGGAGTAGAAACCTTATTTACGACACGAATAAGAAATGATGACGATGGTGGTGACAATCAAAAAGAAATTGAAGAATTAAACTTCCTTCGTCCCGGTTGACCTTTTGGAAAGCATGCACCTTCTGACCTATCATCTCTCAAAAGGAAAAGGATCCCTAATTATGAAATTGATGACCAGTCCCTTAAACAAGCATATCACTATGTGTTATTTAATGTTAACTAGGCCACACCTTTTCGAGAGTAAGTAAAACTCGGTTTCCTAATCAAGTTTGAATATTTCTTATTGAAGGGAACATAAAGGTATCATTAGAGGGCAAAACCGTTCAAGTCTACCATATGAGTATGAACTTCAAAAGATTCATTGCCAAAAATTTAGTGAGTGGTTTCGAAATTGGGTAATTATCTTAAACTATGACAAACACTATTTGTATATAAGGCTCCGATCACAATTGTGTTTTATACTCTTTTGTGACCAACGTTCTACTCCTGTTGTGCCATTTTTTGAGACTTGTAAGAGTAACAAAAGAAATTAAGTGACTTCCTCGTGGTCCAAAGAATCATGTAAACCGATATTCAGGCTACTTTGTCAAGGGATATCTTTTTCACACAAAAGAGCACGAGAAAACACTCAAGTCTCAAAAAATGGCACAACAGGAGTAGAACGTTGGTCACAAAAGAGTATAAAACACAATTGTGATCGGAGCCTTATATACAACATATATTACACCAACTTTCCCATTCACATCTTTTCTATCACATGTCCAATTCCATTTTCTCAGTATCAAATCAATAAATTACCACACCAACACAAAGACAAAAAGGAAAAAAAGAAAAGAAAAATTTTAATCCTTGATATGGAACACTTTCTATAAGGCATCAAAACCATAATCATTTCTTAAAGAAATTCAGATCCCAACGACGTAACAACCCATCCATTATGTTACTAGACGGTGTTTTTCCAACGGTGAATGTAGCTTGGTCCTATCCACCATATCAGCGTCGGAAGAACTAACGACAGATGGAGTCATGCTTGATGATTGATATGTGCTATTGCACGGAGACATGAATTGTAAAGGTGACTCACTGCCGCTTGCTGTTGAAGCCTGTGTAGCTGTATCAGTTTTTATAGGTGCTATATGATTGGTCACCGGAGACTTACTATCACTAACTGGTTGTTGTTCTTCTTTAGGTTGTTTCGGTTCTAAATCTTTTAGGGACAGGAGTACGGCTTCCATAAGCATCTAAAAGAATTTAGCAACAAATAGATGTTTAGCAAGTGAATGTAAAGATTGATCAGATTATGTACCTAGGTAATAAATATTGATATATCGTTAGTGATTTTCGTAGATTATGTGCGTTTAAAGCTAACCCTTTCTTCATTCTCAATATTGCATGGGAAACCTTCCACATGTTGAAGTGGGTACTCGACGTAATCTTGATCATCAGATGGTGACGGTACATAGGTATGGCCATTGGGAAACTCAGTTGATCATTTTAGAAGATGATGGAGTAGGATCAGTTGTAGTTCCTTCGTCCTGAAGCAAGCAACATAACATAAGAAAATTTCATCATTCAATTGAATGTTAATTGACTGTTTTGACACCCAGATAAAAATATATTCTTAACAAATAAGAGTCAATCTCTAGACACTACCTCAGAATTACATTGTTTATCTGTTGAAGTGATATCAGAAGGGACCTGAAATTTGAGAGAAACGGTCTAAATTTCCCAAAAAAATGCAAGAAAAACACACAAATAAACAGAAATTCACGAAGCAAATTACTAACCTCGGTCTTACTCATAGACCTTTTTGAACGAAGTTGATTAATAGCATCCTCTGTACTACTCGATGCTGAACAGATTCATTAAAGAAAAAAAAAGTCAAAAAAACGTTTAATAGACACGCCTTTGATCATAGATAGCATACCTTGAGTTGTAATTACAAAATCGTCTTCATATCCAACTCCATGTATATCCTGAAAGTACAACAATTAGTTAAATATAACCCTTAATTTAGAGATCTTATATATGTGATATGTTTGTGTATGAGAGAGCGTGAAAAAATATACCCTGCTGAGGTAATCAATAGACGAATCAAAGAAGTTTCCTTTAACTTCATCTTCTGGTGGTTGCAAGACGTTGTGGAAAAAGGGCTTATTTCTCGGCTTATTTGATAAGCTGGTTTCCCCAACTTATTTTTTTAGGACCTACATTCTTTAAGCTATTTTGTGTAATTTTTCTAGAATTTTTTGTAAACGTTTAGTATTTTTTATAATTTATTTTGTTTAAAAACTTTAAAAATCATAAAAAATAAAATAAAAGTCTGAAAAATATAATTTTTTTTTAAAAAGTTTTCTTTTGTCATATAGTTTCTAGGAAAAATATTTGTTTTCTTGTAGGGTCAATTTTACAAAGTTTCACTTTTTAAAGAACGAGATTCGTTCCCGTTTTTGATTTGACTCGTTTTTAGTCCAAACGAACTCCGTTTTCAATTTAGTTTTTTTAAACTTCGTTTTTAGTTAAGTAGAATCTATTTTTAGTTTAAAAATTGTTCTAGGGTTAAAATTGCAAAATTTAGGTTTTTGACCCTTGTTTTTCGTGCCCGTTTTAGGTTTTAAGTTATAGATCTTTCATTTTTAGGTTTTATTTAATCGTTTTTGCATATTTAACTTGTAGAAATAGAAAACCAATCATAACTTTGTCATATTCAAACATCAATCATCAATCCGTCATTCGATTTTCCATTCAAGCCTCGTTGGGACATAACGACCCGGGAAATTAAACTTCCGGACATATATATATTTTATTGTGTGAATTTTGACTTATTGAAAAGAAATCCACCTCAAAAAAAAAAATTCCTCAGCTAAATCTTTGGATGATAAGCTAGAATGTGGAAGATCTTATAGACCTAACTAGCTTTCTTTTTTACAGCTAAGACTTGTGATTACTTATTTTACCCTTTTTGGGCAAGGGTTTGTAAGTCTTCATTTTTCCTTTTCCGTTTTCATTTTTGCTGTAGCATTGCTTATTATCCTGCTTATTTTAGCTTGTTACTGCTTATTTATATTGGTGTTAAATGCATTTTATGCTTGTCCCCCCCCTTATAGTTGTTTTAGCTCTTAGATTAAGTTTTTAGCTTTAAACAGAAACTACTAACTCTGCCTTATTTAGTTATAAACTGCTTATATCCACTTTGCTTATTTAGTGTTTTTAAGTGCTTATTTTCTGATGAAATTTGCTTATTTATGCCTTTTATGTTTATGTGTTCATCTATTTTCAACAACCAAGCCTTAAATCACCTTTAATCTTGCTGTTTTAAAAAGGACCTTTAAAACTTAAAGGGGTGTTTGGGATAGTGGTCAAAAATGGGTCATTTTGAGTTTTAAAACCAATGGGTCCTCTATATAGTTAAAAACAAGCATTTTTAAAGTATTTTGAATCTGTTTTTCCAAGACCTTTAAATTTTAAACATGTTTTCAAGTTTTGCAAGTGAGGTCTTAGAAACTGTTAAGACAAAACAGTTTTCATAGGTATTATTTGATTAGCTCTTTTCAACCATCCTTTAAGAGTCATTTGTGTGCCCTTTTAGTGTCTAGATTCAATAGGTTAAGTGTCTTCAAGTTTACTTTAGAGTTGTTAGATTCTGTCAAAAGTATCAAGTCAAATTTTTAGTTTCAAAAAGCCATTTTTTTTACTTTAGATTACCAGATAGTAAAAGTTGTTTGTAGCTTATGAAAATGTGTGCACAAGCTGATTAGGAGCCACACTCCATCTGTTTACACTAGCTTTTCAATTTTGAGCTTATTTTGCAACTTATTTATAAGCCTGCTTATTGCCCTTTGAAACTGAAATAAAACCAAAAAAATTGCCATGGTGCAAACAACCACTTTTCAAGCCCCTTTTAACTACTTATGTGTTTTCCAAACTTTGTTTTCTTTGCTTATTTTAGTAGCCCATAAGCTGCTCTTTAAGCCCCTATAAGCTACTTGTCCTCAAGGTCCCTTTAAGTGACTTATTTTTAAGCCAATAAGTGGTCCCTTGAGGCTATTGTCTGCCATATTTGCTCCTTAGCTTATTTGCTTAATTTAGCCTATCTGTCTATGTTTATTTGCTTATTTTTGTTTTTGTTAGCTTATTAGGTGATAGTGATTAGCTATTTTTGCTTGGTTTGCTTTTTTGCCTTAGCTTATTTTTGCGTTAGTAGCCCACCAGTTAAACCATTTTAGGACTCAGTATAATTTATCCCATTCTGTCACCATTTTGTGCTTATTTCTTGCTTATTTTTAAGTTTCTTAAAAAGTTCATTTTTTAAAGTTTCTAATTTTTACATTTTTTATAAGTTAAAAAAAAGTAAAAAAAAAATAAATACCAAAAAGAGAGAGGCCAAGGGTCGAACCCTGGACCTCCCCCTTTACACACAAGAACCTTAACACACCACACTCGTCCAACTGCGCCCTTGGGTCTTTTCTGCCAAGGGTTGCATCTATTGTTCTTTTATATCATTTTTAGCCCATTTAGCCCATAAGCTTATTTCAGCTTATACCAGCTTATTTCAATAAGCTGGTAAGTTCATTTTATTTTTCTTATATTAAGCTCCTTTCAAGCTATTTTTTTGTATTTTTAAGATTTTTCCCATTTTGTTTTCTATTTTTAATCATTTATTTTCTTTAAAACTGTTTTTTAATTATTAAAAATTATTAAAAAAATCAAAAAAATATAATTCTTTTTTAGAAAAATTTATTTTGTCATTTATCATCTAGGAAAATTAGATTCGCTTTCGTAGGGTCATTTTTGCACATTTTGAGTTTTAAAGCACGGGTCTCGGGCCCGGTTTTCGTTTTTACGTTTTAATCACTTTTAGGCTTTCGTTTTAGTTTTCCCGCATTCGTTTTTGCTTTTTAATCGTAGAAAAACTAATTCCTACCTTTTTCTCATTCAAACATCAAATACCAAACCGACAATCGACTTTCCAATTCACTCCTCGTTGGGACTACGACCCGGGAATATTCTATACTACTTCCGGTTTCATTGATTTTGTGGATTTTGATCCTTTTTATATATTTATATTTATTTATATTTATATTTAT
Source organism: Tanacetum coccineum (assembly GCA_026074375.1). NCBI lineage: Eukaryota > Viridiplantae > Streptophyta > Magnoliopsida > Asterales > Asteraceae > Tanacetum > Tanacetum coccineum. The sequence continues at coordinate 4,106 of BQNB010112811.1, read as the reverse complement.
TTTAAAGGGTTGAATTTACTCAAATCAACTTTTGGCGCCGTTGCCGGGGAGGAGTGAAAGCGTTTGTCGTTTCGAAGTTTGACAATTAGTGCTTTGAAGATCCTTCCTTGTGGAGTTATTTTCTTTATAAAAAAACAAAAATACAAAAAAAAATTTCCTTTTCTTTTATTAGTATATTTATATATATAAAAAACCAAAAAAAATAAGAAAAATCAAAAATATAAAAAAAAATTGTCCTTAATTATCTATAAAAATATCAAGTTGGTAAAAGAACACAAACATATAATACTTTCAACTGAAGTATTATCCATTAACAAGTTCCCGAACCAAAGAATCAAAAACTTACCTTTTGTGTCACTAGCGACGTACGGCTCACCTTTAAAAAATAATTCTTTTAAAGA
>BQNB010112809.1:0-22075 GCA_026074375.1 Tanacetum coccineum | reverse complement strand
TGTGACACCACCTCCACACTTACACCATCATCACCATCATCATCGTATCATCATCCCGTCACTCCATCTCCACCGAAACCACCACCACAACCGCCACCTCCCAAGGGTGCGCGTGGTCTTATAACCACCAACAACAAGTGCGTTTGATTTTTCTTACAAAAGGAAAGGGGTGTTTGTTGGCTGTGAAACCACCTTAGGGTGCGTTTGGGGGGGGGGGGCTGCTAAGGGTGGTTTGTTTCGGTGGCATAACACCACCACAAGGGTGTCGAGGTGGGGGGTTCACAGCCGAGGGAGGGGGGGGTATGAGTTGTGTGGTTGGCTTATGTGCTAACAGCCGGGGGGTGTGCGTCGGGTTGGGGTTACAGCCAAGGGTGTGTTTGTTTTGCGGGTTCATCACGTACAGGGTGCGTTTGGTTTTTCTTCTATCCAGGGGTGTTTGTTTCGGTGGTAAAACCACCACCACCGAGGGTGTTCGTGTCGGGTTGGTTTGATTTGGGTTGTTGGTTCGGCTGTCAAAGAAGCCGGGGCGTTGGGTTGGCTGTGGGGACAGCCGGGGGTGAGTCGGGTTCGGGTTAAACCCGACAAGGGTGTGTTTGGTTTGATAATAAAAAGCACAAGGATGCGTTTGGGTAAACAACAACATATAGGGGTGCGTTTGGTTGCTGTATCACTACAAAGGGGGCGTTTGGTTATGCAGATTGCACTAAGGGTGCGTTTGGATTTGGGTTAACAGCCATAAAGGGGCTGTTTGGGTTAACAGCCCACATGGGGCGTGTTTGGTTTTAATAGAAAAACAATTAGTGTGTGTTTGGTTGTGGGTTTAACAGGCCGAATGGGCTGTTTGGGATAGCAGACACAAAATAGGTGCGGTTGGTTTTATTGAAAAGCGACTAGGGCACGTTTGGTTGGACAGAAAATGACATAGGGTGCATGTGGGTTTAGAGAAGACAACAAATGGGTTGTTTGGTTTAGCAGAAAAACCGTAGGGAGCGTTTGGAATAGCAGAATCACGACATAAGGTTTCGTTTGGTTTATATATATCAAAACAACAGACGAAAATAACGAAAGGTTTTTATAACTATTAAAACCGGACAAATATTTATTGGTGGTTATAATCGGTTAAATAAATATAATATTTATTAATTGATTTAAATTAGATATAACGATATGTATATATATATGTTATATCTAGGAAACGCGGACATTTGAGATATTGGAAACGCAGATAATCACAATATATATATATATATATATATATATATATATATATATTGATTTAATGGAAAATGACGAGTTTTACGGAAATGGAAAACGATATATATACGGAAATTTCATGGCGAAGTGTACATAACTTTTATATTTAGTAATGTTTTACTAAAAGTTTATATTATGTTATAAACCGATAAAAAGGGACCAAGTTATATTTTAAAAGATACGTTGACTTGTATTATACAATAACCCGGCCAATGAACGAAAACTATACTTTTACAATGAGATGATTATTTTAGGCGCGAGTCGTCGAGGAAACGAAATATAAATTATAAAATATTATTTTATATTTTATAATTATCAGCTAGAAGGTAACCTGATAATTGTTGTAAAAGGCTTTACAAACATCGGTTAACTTAATTGAAAATCTTAAAACGTATGATTACGTTACATAAGTACTTTTTTTTGTTTAATTAAGTGGTGATTTCAGAAAATGAGTCAAACTAATTGGGTTAATTAATTTATTCACACTTATTATATAATACCTGCAAGGTATATTATACCTTTCAATAATCTTTGGATTGATTATATTTATTATATAATTCGCGGTAGGGATTATACAATGATTTATTTTTCATATGTAATATATAAAGAATATATATTACACACTTGGCATATATTTTAAATTTATTTATTTAACCAACCACCAAACCATTACAACGTTAAATCTAAATCTTTGATGTGACTATTCATCGGGGAAACCCAAACACATTATCCTAGGCTAGTGAGACTTAGCCGTTAAGTTAAGCTGCATCTTCTTGGTCAAGCCGTTTCATCTTCCGTTATGTCGGCATATTAGATGCCCATCTGCCAATCGTTCTTCATCATCAATGTGAGTTCATAACCTCGCTTTTCAATCTTTTGAATGTTTATAAACCCGCGAGGGGGGGGAATCAATCATGCTTGTGTCTACAACTTTGTTACTTACTGTGTTATCTTATAACAATGTGTGTTTTTAAAGGCTTATATGAGTTCCATAGCTACTTTTACTTCGGGTTTTTTTTTTTTGTGTTTATTTTTTTATTTTGGGGATAACGGTTATATATATTTTGGGATGAAAATATGCATCGTTTTATGAATGGACACAATATGCTTTGTTTTATAAATTGGACGCAAGTATTGATTACATGTTTGCCTAAGTAGCGATAACCCAGTTAAGCCCATTATCATGAACTGTCAATTGCATAGATGTAGTTGGGAATTACATTATGTGAGCGCGAATGTTATTTAATAGATCTATTCGGGAAACGACCTCCCCGTTCGGGTGACTTGCTATCACCGGGAACGAACGATATAACATGTCGAATTTTAGATGTTTCGGGTTAGAACATCATCACGGGCTGAGTAGCAATATTATGCGAACAAGACTGTCGAGCTTCAGTGTCATGAGCTTAGTGTAAATGTAATCTAGTTTTGTGAGATCTGCATGTGTTGCATTATCACTAAAAAGTCTTGCGGTCCTACCTTAAATATATTATTTTCAGGAAATCAATAGGCACGGGGTGCCAGGGATACACTTTTGGTGACATTAAATTTGTCATGCATTCTTTATAAAAATCTTTGGGATAAGATTGATACACTTTTGGTGACATTAAATTTGTCATGCATTCTTTATAAAAATCTTTGGGATAAGATTGGTACTTTTGGGTGACATAAAATGTGTCGTGCATTCTTTATAAAATCTTTGGGATTTTTACATGGTACTGTGATGATACAGTAGATTACATTCATATTTAAACTAACTATGAATCACCCAAACTTTTATGTTGACTTTTTAACGCCTGTTTTTCTCAGGTTAACTTATGTTGCTCTGGATTTTGAAGTGCTTGGTGTCTATACATTCACGCTTGTCATATCGTGATGCAAATATGGACATTTGTTATATCAAATGCAGATTTTGATTAACTCAACGAGATTACTTTTTCATCGGACATTAGAGTGTTCGTTGTATTAGGCTGATGTATTATGTAGTAGCACCCCAAGTGGTATTCTGCTGCGTTTGTTGTATTTTTGGGGGTGGGTGTTACAGATTGGTATCAGAGCATGGCTATAGGAATAGGTTGCATATTTTTACCCTAGACTATAGTGTTTCACAAACATTGCATCACAACAACTTTGTTTTCAAACAGGCATACACTGCTACTTGCTTATGTGCTTTACGTTAGTGCTGCATTACGTGGCTTCGTGGCATACAGTATATATAATATTATAATATGCTTGCATTCCTTTCGCGTATATCGTACGTTTATTTATATAAGAATTATTATATAAATACCAGAATATTTTTTAAGACATTGTGAGTTGCACAATGGTCTCATTCTACTCGATAGACATTGTGAGTTGCACAATGGTCTCATTCTACTCGTCAGACATTGTGAGTTATACAATGGTCTCATCTTGCTTCTTAGACATTGTGAGTTGCGCAATGGTCTCACTTCGTTATCAGACATGTAACGGTTAAACAATAGGTCTCTAAGAAATATTTTTTTCTTCTTAACTTTATATAATAGTATTACCCGAGGGCGTTCATATTTCTGTTTCCTGGGATTATGTATGAATCTACTGTGTACAAGTCTTGTATAGGCGGACGTGTTAATAGGAGGATTGATTATGGTCAATTCCTCTTTGGTTTGATCTCGCCTGGCAGTTTTTACTCCCAGCTTCCAAAGACGAGTTTTAAATCACTCGTCCCATACTCATTAGAGCACATGCATCGTAATGTCATCCATCACCTTGAAAGGTCTCCATAACACCTTTTTTCTTTTCTTTTATTTTTTTTTTCTTTTTTTTATTTTTCTTCTCTTTGGGTCTTTTTCTCTTTTTAAAAAGATCACACTCTTTCTTTTTCTAATTTTTATTTTTGTTTTTAGAGGGAGTACGGCGTATTGCATCGGGAATTATAAGTAGGATGATTTATAATGTGTTTATTTGAAGGATTGGACGCCTTATTCAGTTCAAATAATAAATTATAATTCATCGATACCATCTGTTTATCAATTGTTATTTACATTATTAGGACGCTTTTTTATGAAATAAAGAAATTATTAAATGTGTGGGGCTCATTAATGGTTATCCGTATGAACGAGTTATGAACCTAAAATTCAAAAATCGCCAGAATCTGTGAAAAGGGTTTAGGAAAACAAATCGTGTTCCCCACTCGGAGATCTTAGGCGCTCACTTGGAAACTACTTATCATTTTAAAGTTCTTATTTTTGCCCATTTGCCAACCTCGCAAACCATGAACTTCGGTGGGAAACTAACAGACTTGTTACTCACTTGAGTAATGGAGTGATTCATCAAACTATCGATTGAGTACATAACTCCGCCGTCTATCGAATATGGTCTTCCGCGAGGCCCTCCCGTTTATTGACTTTATTCTGGGGATATTGTTTCTAGGAGGGTCCTCACCCTCTGCATCCCATCACTATTTGTTATAGTATCGACGTTATAGTTGTTGTTGTTGGGTCCTGGAGTGGTCCCAGATTGTACAAACTTTATTAACTAAGTGATGAAACCCACCTTAAACAAGATAAGCATATGTCGAAATAGTATTCAGTTGAATTACTCATTACAGACAAATAGTACACCAATTTAAGTCATGATACGAATTAAGTACTGCCAGGTAAGTGGGGTACTTTCATACATAAGCCATGTTGATGTGAATCATCGAATTCCAGATAGTAGAAAACGAGATTGCCTTAAGACATAACACGCGGGATCCTACACATTCTTCTTTGGTGTCTTCACTATTAAGAGGCTTTCTTCATAAAGCGTTTATATCAATTTTAAACCTTGAAACGATGCTTCCCTAAGATACCTATTCTAATGGATTAGATATCCTTGTCAACCTAGCCGAAATTTATGTATATTAAGAGGTGTCGAAACACCAGATATTGCTGAATAAAGTTATCAGCGTCATGTTCAACTGGTTTAGTAAATCTTAAGTCTTTTCTTAGACACACTAAGCGGATAACACAAATTTAATCTCGGGACGAGATTTCTTTAAGGGGTAGGTACTGTAACATCTGAGAATTTTCGGATTTTTAGATAATTATTTTACCCTTTGACTTTTAGGATCTGGCTTGACTTATAAGAACGATCATCTAAATCACGTTTTCACGACTCGGACTCTTCGCATATTGATGTGAAATGATATTCCAGACAACTTTATAGTTTTGGCCTGAGACTGGAAACGAGCCGAAAGGGCTAAAACCAGCACGCAAACATTTTTCGAAAAAACAATATACAACGCCGGCCACCACAAAAACAATTAAATTTGTTTTAATGTATCAAGTATTTATTTAATACAAATATTTAAATAAATTAGCCATCATTTATTAAATAGCGTTGCGGATAACGCGATATACTCGAGTTGAAAATATCCAATTTTATTTCGGGACAAGGTGGTAACGGGTTTCACAAAACGAATAAAAGATATTTTATTTAATGTTATAAAATATTTCTGAAATATTATCAAATAAATACTCATTTTTATCAGGAAAAATGTTTTCGAAAAACAATGGTATGGTGTTTTAGCGCAAGTTTCTGTGAGTTGGATCGACCGTTAAGTCGCTCAAACGAGTCCCGAACCGTTTTTATCAAAACTATAATAAAAATGTTACACTTTTAACCCCTTAACTATAATAACTTGTCACTTAGTTTATATATATATATATATATTTTCACACTTTTCATTTCATTTCTATCTTTTATATAACACACACACTCTCACTCTTCCCGCGTCCCTCACCCACCGCCGGACACCTCCATGCCGCCCTCTTCTTCGGCACCACACCGCAGCCGCCGCCGGGAAAACTTTTCCGGGGGTGTTTTCGGAGAACCCCAAAATATGATTCCGTGAGCGGGGGACGAATCTTTCCAACCTGTTATTTCATCTCGGTCACGCGCCGTCACCACCACCACTCGACCACTGCTGCCATCATCACGCCACAACCACCGACACCACCATCCTCGTCATCATAGCACCATCTTCACCATCATCACCATAACACCACCGTCATCATCTTATCATCATCAACACCCCGTCACCCCGCCCCCATCTCTACCGAAACCACCACCACAGCCGCCACCTCCCAAGGGTGCGTTTGGTTCGTCGTAGCAGCCAAGGGGAGGGGGTGTTCGTGTGGGGTCGGGGCAGCAGCGAGAGAGGGGTGGCAGCCACCACGCAGGGTGCGTGTGGGTGGCGGCCACCACCCAAAAAGGGTCCGGTTGGTAAGTATCGCCACCAAAGAGGGTGCGTGGGGTTGTGTTGTGCATAGAGGGGTGTTCGTGTAGGGTTATAACAAAAAGGGGTGTTTGTTACGACGGTGGCAGCCACCGCCCTATGGGCTGTTTGTTGGCTGTGGGTTTCACCACAGCGGGGTCCATTTGGTTTGTAGCAAATTAGGGACCGTTTGGTATTATGGCAGCCATAGAGGGCGTTTGGTTTATTGATAAAGAAAAGGGTGTGTTTGGTTTGGCTTGTATCAGTTAGGGAGCGTTTGGTTTGTTGTCACTGCGAAAGGGTGAGTTTGGCTGTGCTAAAAAGCACATTAGGGTGCGTTTGGGATGGCTGCGAACAGCCAAGGGGCGTTTGGGTTAGGGTTTAAACAGCAGGCGTTTGGTTTTGTGGCAAATCCGCCAACTAGGGGTGCTTTTGGTTGTTATACTCAGCCATAGGGGGGCGTTTGGTTCTTATGACAGAAATAGGAGTGTTGGGTTATGGTTACTAACACCAAATAGGGCGTGATTGGTTTGAAAGAGGGACTCAAAGGGTGCGTTTGGTTTAGAGAGGACAACAAAAAGGACGTTTGGCTTAGCGAAACACAAGGGTTTGTTTGATTTTTTTATACCTTGACGGAATATTCATAAACTCGGGTTATATAAATATAAAATTTGAAATAAATGGTGGTAAATGGTTAAATTAAATCCTTGTTATTATCTTGTATTAGTATTTATAATAAACAATTAGGGTTCGTTTAATTTCACATGCGACGAAAATGAATACGAACATAACGGTTTTATCAAATATTTAAAACGGATAATTATATATATGGTGGTTTAAAACGGTTAATTAAATATAACATTATTACCTTGTTTAATCTTTAGATGTAATAATCTGTATTTATATTTAGATAAGGGCGGGGCGGGGCTTTGAAATATTGAAAAACGAACGTTTATCAATAGTATACTAATTTCAGGATACACGTCGAAGTTTTACGAATATGGAAAAAACTATTATATAACGTAAATGGCATAAGAAAAATATATATATATATTTTTCAATAAATTTAGTAACGTTTTGCTAAGAAAACTCATTTCTGTTTATATAACGAATAAAAAGGGGACCAAGTTATATTTTAAAGATAATTGGACGTGTATTGTACAATAACCGACCATATGAACGAAAACTATACTTTTACAATGAGATGATTATTTTAGGCGCGAGTCGTCGAGGAAACTAAATATAAATTATAAAATATTATTTTATATTTTATAATTATCAGCTAGAAGGTAACCTAATAATTGTTGTAAAAGGCTTTACAAACACTGTTTAACTTAATGGGTAATCCGTTAAAACGTAACGATTAGTTGATACAGGAACTTTTTATTTTTAAATTAAGTGGTGATTAGTAAACGAACGTCAAACTATTTGGTTTAAATAAATTATTCACACTTATTATATAATACCTGCAAGGTATATTATACTTGTCATTAATCTTTAAGTTGTTTGTCTTTATGAGTTATATAAGGGTTTATTTTTCACATGAAATATATATACGGAATGTATTACACGCTTTTGGTTTATTCTCATTAGTTATTTAACCAACCATCCAAGCTATTACAACCTTCGGAATCTAAATCTTTATCAAGGGTCGCGTTGTTGTGATATTCATCGGGGGAACCCAATACAATATCTAGGATAGTGGAGACTTAGAGCCGTTCATTTCTTTATTTTTATTTATAAGTTCTTTTTTATTCTTTATTTAAGTAATATTTAAGTTAAGTGCAATTCTTCTTGTCAAAGCCGTTGCATCTTCGTTATGTGGCACTTTAGAAGCCCATTGCCATCATCGTTCTTCATCATCTATTTGAGTTTATGACCTCGTTTTCAATCTTTTGAATGTTTATAAACCCGCGAGGGGGAATACATGCTTGTCTACAAACTCTTTACTTACTGTGTTATCTTATAACAATGTGATTGTTTTTAAAGGATATTATGAGTTCCATAGCCTCACTTTTACTCGTTTTGGATAACGGTTATATATATTTTTGGGATGAAAATATGCAACGTTTTATTACATGGAACACAACTTTGCTTTGTTTTATAAATTGGACGCAAGTATTGATTACATGTTTGCCTAAGTAGCGATAACCCAGTTAAGCCCATTTATGAACTGTCAATGCTAGAAGTAGTTGGAATTACATTATGTGATGCGCGAATGTTATATTAATAGATTCTATTGGGAAACGACCTCCCGTCGGGTGACTTGCTATCACTGGGAACCGAACCACGAATTTATCAATGTCGAATTTTGATGTTATCGGGTTAGACATCATCCGGGTGAGTAGCATATTATGCGACAAGGACTGTCGAGCTTCAGTGTCATGAGCTTAGTTGTAATGTAATCTGTTTTGTGAGATCTTCATGTGTTTGGCATTATCACTAAAAAGTCTTGCGGTCCTACCTTTAAGTATATTATTTTCAGGAAATCAATAGGCACGGGGGAGCCAGGGATAACTTTTGGTGAACATTAATTTGTCTGCATTTCTTTATAAAAATCTTTGGGATAAGATTGATACACTTTTGGTGACATTAAATTTGTCATGCATTCTTTATAAAAATCTTTGGGATAAGATTGGTACTTTTGGGTGACATAAAATGTGTCGTGATTCTTTATAAAATTTTTGGGTTTTTTACATGGTACTGTGACATACAGTGGATTACATTATATTTAACTAATTATGATTGAACTCTACCAATTTATGTTTGACTTTTAAGATGTTTTTCTCAGGTAAACTTATAATGATGGATTTCTTGAAGTGCATTGGAGTCTATACATTTTCAAGTCTTTTCATTGTGAATGCAATTATGGCATTTTTTGGGGGGGGTTATTTATCAAATTCTGATTTAGATTAATCAACGAGATTACTTTTCAAACGACACTTAGAGGTCGTTCTTCTTGTATCTAGCGCTGTGTATTATGAAGTAGCACCCCAAGTGGTATTCCGCTGCGTTGTTGTATTTTTAGGGGTGTTACATTAATCGTTCATATATCAAACCATGTGTATTTTTACAATGACTATCAGCTGATACCTTTAGGTATCAGCCATGTTTATGAAGATCTAATGTTTGGTTTATTTATCTTGATTGCTTAATTTATCGTTGATTGTTGTTATGTTTATCAATTTATATACGTTTAGTGCTTAAGTTAGCGGACTTTCAATTCAATGGTCTAGTCCTACATATTTAATGCGCTGCAACTTTTGTGTTGTTTGGGGAGGCTAAGAGTCCGGGATAAACTTCTCCCCCCATTATTGCACTTTATATATCTAGACTCATAAGATCACAAATATTACCTATCCTTACATTTCGTTTAAGTGAAGCTAGTTGAGCCATAGGTGACCTTGGTTATTCACGCGAGTACGTTTCTTATTCCATTGGTTAAGACTCGGCAATAGACTACTAGTATTATAGAGAGCCGGTTAAGCAGTAAGTGGGTAAAGTCTTGATGAGTTAGGGTTTAGTAAGAGCACCATTACTTAGATGCTAAGATAGATTATAATCAACAGAAGGATTCTTTATGCGGATACGTTTAATTATGATAGAATTAGCGTGTCTAGGTCTTAGGAAGAAGTACCGCCTAAGTCTAGGAATGATATCCCACTTCAAGATAAGTCAATCATTGCACTAAATAAACAAACCTGTGTTTTATCAGATTATTATTGGTTGTACGTTTCCTTCACATTAGTTCTCGACCGCTTCTCTATCATTTGTTTGTCTTCTTGTGTGTGTATATTGATTTACTTGTCATCAAAACCTTAGGTTAGATACTCAAACTCATGCAAGTCTCTCAGGCTGAAACCTCCCTTATCATTAGTTTAGGTTTAAATTAGGATTAACATAAATTAGATTAATAATAACTTAGATAACTAAAATACTGATAGACTTAGGAATTAACGCTCTCGCTCTTAGTGATCGACACTCTACTTACCAACGAAGATACATCTTGACCGGGTACACTGCCCGTTAAAGTGTTGTTTTTAGGTATAGTCGGCATAAAATAAATAGTAAAACTTGATACATAAAATACCTACTCACAACGACACATCATGTTTTTGGCGCCGCTGTCGGGGAGTGAAGTTGTTTAATTCTTGTTTTTATTAGTGTTTTAGTTTAGTTTAGCTTAGATTAATTTGCATATTTGTGTGTTCACTTTTATGCATTGTATATTTTTGCATATTATGTGTTTGTGTGTTTTCTGCATTGTTACAGTCTTCTGTAACTTTCTGAGTTGAATACTCAGTACGGCGTATTCAATTTATTGGATACGTCGTATAATTTTTTTTTCAAACCAATACAACGTATTCGACTCTATACGACATATTTAGTCCACTGAATACGGCATATTAAGCTATTTGACAGTTTTCTTTCCTAGCGAATTTATTACAGGTTGATATGGACGACCCCAACATTACTATGGAAGAGTATATCAGGCTTGAGGAAGAAAAAGCTCATAGGCGTGGTAAGGTGTATAATTGGGAAACTGCTACACATGGTAAGATCTGGTATGATGAAGACGTTCACGACCTTAGATTTGTTGAAACTGAATTCCCAGCTATGGTCTTTAACGACACGTTAACATCTGAACAGCACTCTCGTGTGAGCCTATGGTAAGTTCTCTTAACAACGATGAAATCGACTTTAGAATGTCGTTTGACGAATCCGCCGATGAAGATTGCACGGTAATTTTTGACAAAAAATCATTTTCTTACAAAATAATTTCTGTCAACGATTTAAAAATGGATTCGGAAAATGATAATAATAAAGTCAATATGCCTTTGCTTCCATCACCCGAGCCTACGGTCACTTATTTTGATAATTTAGACTACTTTAAAGATTTGAGAAAGAATTTCCAACCATTATTTACAATGATGCTCTAACGTCTAAATTAGATTTCTTAACTGAACCTACTGTAAGTCCTCAACATATCGATGAATTTAATTTAAAATATGAAACATCATTATCCAAATGTGATGAAGAGAAACAAAACGTTTTGTACTTAAATGATCTATTTTCTTTTAAGTTATTTGTCCATGATGAATTAAAGTCGGATACAGGACAATGATGATGATAAAAAATCTATATTAAACAAGCTTCGAAATGGTAATGTATTAAATACCGAGTGGTGTATGCACAAGGCGAAGGTCAACTAAGCTTTTGGAACTAGTCAGGATACATTCTAATTAAATTTTTAAAAACTGAAAACTTTTATCAAGGAATCAAATTTTAAAATATCATGATTTGAAATCACTTAACCACAAGTGATGTCATTCATTTTCTAATCAAGAATTTGTACTGTGTCATTTGGCATTTCCCGTTCGACCCTAAATTGTTTTATTAAGGATGGGAGTAAATTTAGGGCAAGTCTAAACTTTAATACTTTTGTGTAAACAAATGTGTCTTTATGACGGAGACAACCCTGATGTATTTTCAATTTCTATAGAGTACTATCTTTCATGATTGTCTATACGGTGTATCCAAACCACCATGGATTACGGCCGTCCATTAGTATTTGGACGTATTAGTCTTTATTTTTAGCACAGTCCATACGACGTATTCATTAAATGAATTCAGCGTATACATGTATCAATACGGCGTATCCTAGGGAATGAATACGGCGTATCGACTTCCTGTACAGTTTTTAGGTTATTATTTCGAGTCTAACCAAACGAATACACGGAGATATAATTGCATTAGTTTTCTAATAATTTACACAGGACCTCGTGAAAGGAAATCGCCGATGTTGGTGATGTATTTATAAATCTGGAAATCTTGAAGTGTTGGAGTCTTGAAATCTCAAGACGGCTGTTCAACACGAAATCTTGCTCATAAATGCAACTTGGAGAATCTACCGAGCAAATATTAGGGAGTTTCTCATTCTAATTCTTTTTAAATTCTGTATTTAATGTTTTATATATACAACGAGGACGTTGTATAATTCAAGTGGGGGGATGGAATTAGAATGTTTACTTGTCCTAATTTTCACACTAAAATGCTTAAATTATGCTCAAATTTAAATTTTTTCAAGCATACTTTTGTGAAATTACTTGATACATAACCCGCACATAATAACCCTTGTTAGATATTGTGAGGATTTAGCCTTTCCGTTTCCAAATTCCATAAAATATAAGTGTGTCGGTGATGTTGTAGACTTTAGAACTTGGCTTGGTATATCACTCGAGACCACAGTGATGAGTACTATGGATTTAGATGGAGTAACTTGTTTAATTGGTAAATTTAGGATTACACCCAAATTGCCTTTACATATTATTTATTAACTAACTACACCGGTTAGTTAACCTCTCGTTTAAACCCTTTTCCACTATCATCTTTAGAGTGGTGATCCACTAGAACAACCCGTAGAGCCAATCCTTTAAGAACTTACACCAAAATTATTTGTTTCGTTACACCCTTACACCTTAACCTACCCTGTTAGATTAAGTTTAATTTACAGTTGCTAGTTACTTAAAGTGTAAAGTTTGTATTTTCCGAGTCTTGTGTCATTTTCTATCTTTGGTGCGGTTGGAAATTTGCACATTGCAAATGAGAATGTATATTATAGTCAAAAAACAGTGAATTATTACTACAGAACGTACTAATGGTACATCCGAAGACTGAAGGAATTATCGAAGAATTATCCCGAAAACTTAATATGATACGCGAAAGAGTTGGTGAAACTACACCAAGAATTTGAAGTCATGCTTGTTAAAAAAAAGAAAAAAAAGAAGGAAAGTTTGAAGATAATCGTTTCGCAACTACCGAAGGAATTACACGAAGGATCGATTATTCATTGATACGCAAAAAAAATCAACGAAGTAAAGTATTGTACAAAGTGGAAGATATCGCCACTTGCCTTGTGAGTTATGTAAAGTTTTGGCTGTTTGGGAGTTTGACCGTTCCTGGGGAACGCTAACTTGGGTTTTTGTTTTTAATCGATGATCAAGACGTTGTAAATAGTCTTGTCTTAATCATGGTAACGGACGGGAAAAGTGTCTAGCAACTTGTACTTTAGGCTTAATCTATTTGTTTCTTGATTTTATTTAACAACAATTTACTTCCCTCGTACCTAATGATTAACCATCGGATTTACGCGAATGAGGATTTATAAGAACATGCATGTATATTCCGTCGTTACGGCCATGTATGCATGTCTCGTACCTTGTTGGTTTACGACTTTTGGTGAAAGTTAGAAGGTTCCTACCCTATATCATTCTTCATCCTAAACGTTGGTTTTAAATTCGAATGGGTATGTGGTCGAACACACAACTCTATTCTGTGGTTCGAACCAAGTATGTGTGCTTCAACTGCATGTTGGAGTGGTACTTCTGGTGAAAGATTGTAGAATGATCAACCGTAAAGTCTTTTTCCATACAAAAACCATATTTACTTTATAACTTGTGATCCTTAGCTTTTAGTGGTGAGATGTGTATCCTTGCTAAGCATATGATCGAATATCATCACGGTTTTTGCGAGCAATTGAGGAATTAGTTACATTTTTCCACATAGATTAGTTGAGTGATTTGAGTGATTTCAGCCTTTCCTTTTTCGTGATGTGTGTGGTTGTGTAAACTTTTGTATATAGATCAAATAAATGCTGTAACGGAAAATCTCCTTAGGGATACATTTTTATAAACTTATAAAGGCTACTTGAGGACAAGTAGGATTCAAGTGAGGGGATATTTGATGACATCAAATAAGATCTATTTTATAGCATCATTTATCCCATGTTATTAACCCATTTTATATAGTTATTGCAAAGAATTGTTACTTAATCGTTTGTATTTGAGAATTGTAGTAATTATGGAGTACTTGGTAAAGATTAACTAAAAGGCACGCATTTTGGAGCATAAATGAAGAGTTCGAGAAAGTCTACTGATTTGACAGCCAGTACGCCATATTATTCTAGTCCTATACGACATATCCAATACTTTGATGAATTAAAAGACCATTGCCTGACTTTGAAGAATACGTCGTATCCACATCAACGATACGCCGTATATAATACTTTGGTCAACGATGAAGAAGGAACTAGTTTTACCTCAATACGCCATATCCATTAAGAAGATACGGTGTATCCGTACCTACTCTTCACAGATAACCACGAATGATTGAAGACCCAATACGTCATATCCAGGAAACCCCTATACGCAATATTTACAATATAGTAATAAAATATTCTAGAAGATATCAAACGTGGTCTTTACTCTAAGAAATCCCTAATACGCTGTATCCTACATAGCTTAATACGGCATATCAACGCGATTACAGACTCTATAAATAGACGACCCTAAACTCAGTTTTAGAGATGCAAGTGAATCCCTAAACCACCAAGTCGACCAAGAGACAAATAAAGGAGCATCGAAGGTCAGAAAAGAGCCTCAAGATCATAGGAAAACTCTTATAATCTTCACGCAACAGAATACGCGTTCGATTAAGGTTTCTTTATTTTAATCGTTCATATATCAAACCGTGTGTATTTTTACAATGACTATCGGCTGATACCTTTAGGTATCAGCCATGTTTATGAAGATCTAATGTTTGGTTTGTTTATCTGATGGTAAATTTATCGTGATTTTTGATTATGTTTTATCACTTTATATTCGTTTTTACGTGCTTAAGCATGCGACCTATCATTCAACTGGGTCTAGTCCTACATATTTAATGCGCTGCAACTTCGGTGTTGTTTGGGTGTAGGCTAAGAGTCAGGGATAGCTCTCCATATTGCAATTTATATATCTAGAATCGTAAGATCACAAATATTAACCTATCCTTGCATTTAGTTTAGTGAGCTTAGTTGAGCCATAAGGTGACCATGGTATCAACGAGTACGTTCTTATTCCATTAGTAAGGACTCGGACAATGGACTACTAGTATATAAAGAGCCGTTAAGCAGTAAGTGGGTAAAGTCTTGATGAGTTAGGGTTTAGTAAGAGCACCATTACTTAGATGCTAAGATAGATTATAATCAACACAAGGATTCTTTATGCGGATACGTTTAATTATGATAGAATTAGCGTGTCTAGGTCTTAGGAAGAAGTACCGCCTAAGTCTAGGAATGATATCTCACTTCGAGATAAGTCAATCATTGCACTAAATAAACAAACCTGTGTTTTATCAGATTATTCATGGTTGATACGTTTCCTTCACATTAGTTATCGACCGCTTCTCTATCGTTTGTTTGTCTTCTTGTGTGTGTATATTGATTTACTTGTCATCAAAACCTTAGGTTAGATACTCAAACTCATGCCAGTCTCTCAGGCTAAAACCTCTCTTATCATTAGTTTAGGTTTAACTTAGGATTAACATAAATTAGATTAATAATAACTTAGATAACTAAAATACTGATTGACTTAGGAATTAACGCTCTCGCTCTTAGTGATCGACACTCTACTTACCAACGAAGATACATCTTGACCGGGTACACTGCCCGTTAAAGTGTTGTTTTTAGGTATAGTTGGCATAAAATAAATAGTAGAACTTGATACATAAAATACCTACTCACAACGACACATCAGCAACCAGAAAGCTTGTTCAGTCAACAATTTTTGTTATGGAGTAAAACATTTCCCAAAATCTTTAGTTAGTCTATTTAAATTTTCATAATCAATAGGTTTATGAGAATTGTTTTTATTAATAACCTATGGATCCTTTGCTTTTTCAGACATTTTTTATTGACTCACTTTTTCAAACATCAATGATTCTCATATCAATCACAGGCATAACAACATGTTTATCAGACATAACAATACCATCATACAAGGTTGGTTTAATCCGCTGAGCTTTGTAAGGTGTGAAACCGGTTTTAATAAACCTAGAGTTGTTTACTGTTTGTGTACATTATCATAGTAGAGGCTTGTGGCTTAGTTAACATGTACACTGTTTGAGCAGATTGACCTACTTTAAAAAGAATATTATCAAGTTCCTTTATCTTCTTCTCTAAACCAATTTAGTTTCATATATTTATTTTCCTTTTCTTTGGAATCATTTTTGAAAACCATAAATGTTTGCAATAAACAATCATTTTCTTTGATTTGTTTTGAAAGATTTTGCTCAAGCGAGTCAACTTGTTCTTTCAGTGCAAGCTTCTCCCTAATCATATCATCAATTTGAGAATCAATCATATTTTCACGACTGCTTAAATCAATATTAAGACGTTCAAAATTTTTGATTCGTTCTTTATATCTCTCTAGCTCAGTGGTTACAGATTCATTATTCTATTCCTTATTAGCCTTTTCCTAATTATTTACATGATTAATCATTTGTTCTGACATTTGTTTTATCATACATTAAAACATTGAATCTTATTGTGCATGCAAATTAGTATCTTGAACATTTGCCTGTTGTGTTTCTTGTTAATATTGAGAGTATGGAATGATATTGCTATCACTATGTCTCTCATTATCTGTAAAATCAATAACTGGTGATTGTTCATGTTTGTTCAAAATCTTGCATTGTATGCACACTTTGATTTTTTATATCATTAAGATAGGTTTCAGAATGAGGTACATCTGAGATAACTTCAGAACCATAGTTGGAAATATTAACCATAAGAATCGCTTTTGCATTCGAGACATCATTACAGTCAGAATCATACGTATCAAGATCCTTAGTCTGAAAAGCAGCATTCTTTGGAATGATTGTCTGAATAGCTTGACCATCTGGAACCCCTGGATCTGCAAGAAATGCGAGTTGCTCTTCATCCAAATTTTGTCCAGCTTCCTGAGCTTCAGCTAACATTGCTTTATCCTTATACCATGTTGCATTCCTTGGTCACTTAGGTTGAGTGCATTGCCTAGCCATAAGTCCTTCACCTTGACAATTGTAACATTTAACAACCCTCCTTGTTCGCTTGCATTGTTTCCCCCAAAACTAGTAGCATTACTCTTATACCCAGTACCAGAATAACTTTGAACTTGTCTCCCTTAAACTTGTTGCAATGTGACCCTACCATCTTGAATAGTGGCCTGGTTTCTTTGATTCGATGAAGTTCTAAGTTGATTATTAGTTGAGGGGAACCTTGAAGAAGCTACAGTTGTTAGAAAAGCCATTGCTTTGTTGAGACAAACAATTGGATCATCTTCTAGAGAGAATATAGGAATAGCAAAACCTGAGTCCACAAGAGGTGACTCGGTCATTGGTTGTGTAGAAACATGAGGTGATTGATAAGCAATTTGTGGAACATATGTGGTTTGATGATTTATTTGAGACTGATATGGATATGATGGTGGAACGGTTGACTGATTGAATTGAGGTTGTGATGGATAAGTAGATGAGTAATGTTGAGTGGGATGAATTGATCCATATTGAGATGGTGAAAACTGTTGTTGAAGTTGAGGAGTGTTATATGAAGACTGATAAGTGTTGAAGTGAGGTGGTGTCATCTGATGATTTGCAACAAATGCAAGTGGATCTTGATTGCGTTTACGCAGAAGACGGACTTCATTTGCATAGAGTTCGTGTTGTTTAAGATATGCATGAAGCTGATCAAAGTTGGTAGTTTTCAAATCCTTTATGAGCCTGACATCAGTCACAAACTTACTCCATTCAGGTGGAAGACTGTTTAAGAACTTGGTATTAACTTAAAATTGCTCCATTTTTATGTTGTAAATGTTCATGTCATTAATCAGCTGAGTGAATCTCAAGTAATACTTATGAAGTGATTCCCCCTTGATGTGAGTAAAACTTATCAAATGCATCATACAGTTTACACTCTCTTTCCTGCTTAGTCAAAGAGGTACCTTGCATCAGTAATTGAGTTATCTCTCATAAATCCTTGGCAACTCTGTGATGATTCACAAGTGAATAGATATCAGATGGTAGACCTTGAAGAATGATATTGGTTGCCTTCATATCACAATCAGCTTGAATTTTCTCAGTAGCAGACAATTCAACATATTTCTTTGTTCTAGTCACCGCATTCTCTTAATAGTAGGCCAAATTAGGGGACCGTTTTCAACTGATTCAAGTATCATTCTTCCGTGCTCTTTGTTTTGCATGTAAAGTTCCATTCGACTTTTCCAAGAATCATACAATTCCTTGTCCAACATTGGTGGACGATTGTCAACACCGGAGAGTATCATGTACTCAGCAAGAGTATTCTTTTGTCCAAGTGGAAAAATTGAATCCATGTTGGTTTGATGTTATAAGATTACTTGTGGATCGAATGGTGATTGAAAGTAATTGTGTTGTTTAGTAAGTTGTCTTTTGAGTGTTGTAAGTCTTGAAACTACATGAGATTTTACAACTCTTGATAAAACCGGGAAGACAATAGAATGTTTCACGGGATTTTACAAATCAAAGAGATAAACTATAACACTTACTTTAGAAAATTTGAGTTGTTAAATTTAGTTCAAGTGAATTAATTTTCCTTTTAAAAGTTGTTTAATCGCCTTGTAAAGGGAAATTGTTAAATCGCCTTCTAATGGAAAATTGTTAAATCGCCTTGGCTTGGAAAAACTGCTAAATCGCCTTGCAAAGGAATCTACTAAATCACCTTATGAAAGAAAGTTGTTAAATCGCCTTGCAAAGGAGAAGATGATAAATCGCCTTGTGAAGACAATTTGATAAATTGCCTTGTGAAGAGAATTTGTTAAATAGCCTTGTACTGATATCTTGTTAATTCGCCTTCAACTAAGATCTTGTTAATCCTTCAACTAAGACCTTGTCAAATTGCCTTCAACTAAGACCTTGTTAATTCACCTTCAACTAAGACCTTGTTAATTTGCCATCAACTGTAGGATGCTAAATCGCCTTTCACTGCAAATTACTAATTCGCCTTGCACTTATAGTTGCTAATTCACCTTGCACTAAAAGTTGTTAAATCGCCTTCTACTAGACGAAACTCAAATATTTCAAAACATAAAAAGACTCACTTTTGATCGTTTTTTCTCAAAATTTCTTGTACAACTAGTATTACTAAGCCTATAGGTACCTTAAAAATGCAAACTTTATGGTTTTTAAGATAAAAATTTTAAATCAAGAATTGTACTTTCTAAGACTTTTTGAACACAAAAATGCACAAAAACTTGATGTTTTCTTTGATTCTAAGTGTGTACACCTAATTTGCTTTAATTTGTAATATTTAATTACATAAATATTAATTAATTTCGGCTAAATATATATATATATATAATTATTAACTATTTATCTTACATAATATAAAGTATTTTGATCTTACAAAAATTTCATAATTGTCACATGTTGCATTTTTATAATTTCTAACCTTTAAAGGAATTTTATTTAAGCTTTTATGAAATTTTCTTGCATTAGGGGTATTTTAGTAATTTTACACTTGTTGAGATTTTTAGGTTTTACACATTTCATACCATAGGCTTGTACAAGAAACAAAACTGCATCGACATTGCGTAAGCACCAGGTATAATTATCAAAAGAGGACTTTTATTCGGGTTGTAATGTACAGGCTAAGGGTTTATAAGGGTGTGGATAAGGCTTTGGGAAATATATACTGGAAAATGGTTTTATAAGTATCATAGCGACAAGTCCAAGAAACCATGTTGCTAGTTAAGACTTAATCCACAAAAAACCCGTGTGGTGTCGAATACTACAATACCTCCATCTAACATATACTTTTTCTTACTTTTTTTTTTTAATTTCAAACTTTTTTTTTATCTTTTGTTCTCATTTTCTTTTCTTTTTTTAACTACTAATTATTCCCCACACTTGGAGATAAGCATACACCACAAAATACAAACAATAATGGTGAGCAATCTTTTACTTCGCATTGAAATGGCAAAAGATACTGATTGCAATCCCGAACAAATTCGTGAGCAAAAAACAAACCAATGTACTGAGCAACTAGCCAAACCAACCATATGGACTTTTGATCAGGGTAAGGCTAGGTAAAGGTTATATTTTTGTTTATATTTTTTTTTTTTTTTTTTTTTTTTATAAAAATATTTAGTGATGAGAAAAAATGATTGAATGGCTCAACGTGTTAAACTAGGGGCATCTTGCACTTAAAGATGAGTGACTAAACATAAGGGTTGTTTTTTGGGTGGTTAGCTAATCAGTGTAATTAGCTAAAAGAATAATATGTTAAATGGAATGGCTATTTGGTTTAAATCCTAAGTTGCCTCTTTATCACTTAAAAATACCTATATCATGCGAACGTGATCTCACTGCATTCTCGTAATGATTTCAAGCACAAGTTCTAGAATCAATAAATCACCGGCACACTCATAATCAAAGGAATCAAGCATAAAATACGTATGCTATATACAGGCTCAAAATCCTCACATATTTACTGGAATGGTTATAAATGCGCAAGTAATGTTATCAATCCCGATTCGGATATGCTCTATCAATTGGGGCACATCTCTTATTTAAAAACTTCATTTATTTACTACGTTTTTATTCCAATATAGTAACCTAAGTGGCAAAAGAATTTAAAAACAAGATTAGATTTTTAGATTACCAAGGGCGAACAAAAGTTACAAATTAATAATGAGTCTGATTTTTCAATTCAATTTCCCCCCACACTTAAGGGAGCAATATGCGTAATTAGAAAGATAATTTAAAGTATGACAAGCGGGGAAAATAAATACAAGAGAAACGAAACTTCTCGCGGCTCATAAATGCTCGGTTGAATTCTGAAAGATATGGCGCGAAACGAAACGCCAAGCATGTGTATTCTACCACATGTAATATATTGATCCAAATATATCACATCCCCAAGTTATAAGATGCCAACCACCAATCCAAGCTCCACCTGTTTTATTTAATCTGCAAAATAAACTAAACTACAAAAACCGTATAATACTAAAGCACACTTTCGTAGGCACCACGATTGCATTTAGCATATGCAACAAGCCTTTAAACCCCTTGGTGGCCCGAGTGGACGAGTTATAGTCTTGTGAGGGTTTCCAGCAAACACACCCACAAAGTTCAAAACTTTTTATAAAAATTTTTATATTTATATACATTTTAGTAAAACAAGCATACACAAAACATTACGAAATGAAAAATAATATAGAAAGAAAAATATAATTACTAGTAATCAAACATTCAAAACACATACGAAAGAAAAAACAAAGGCGAAAATAAAATCTTTTTTGGATTTTTTAGATTTAAGGCAAACACATAAGGTTCGAAACCTTTAACAACATAATCATATACAAAAACAAATATTTTTAGGTTTTATGTTTTTTTTATATTATTAGCACACAATAATTATATAATGTAAATAAAAAAATTATATATAATTTTTTATTTTTATATATTTTATTTCTTTTTTAGATATTTATTTTAGTTTTTTTTTCAGACCAGAAGTACGTCGCACTTAAAAGAAAGTGCGGCCTACTTATAACCTAATTTTTTTATAATTTTTCAAATATTCAAAAGATGAGCGCGGTAAATATTTATAAAAGTGCGCGACACACTAACAAATAATTTGCAAACAAACACTCCCAAACAAGCAAGCGAACTAAACAAATGCAACACAAACAAGAATGTATAATGATATGATTTTTAAAACACCCTATATGATAAATATAGGAAAAATAA
>BQNB010112807.1:0-22075 GCA_026074375.1 Tanacetum coccineum | reverse complement strand
TCTTTCTGTTTTTAAGCTCACATTTTATCTCTTAATTCTTTTGGCTCACTTTTCACTCTGTCTGTTTTTCACACATCTCTCTTTTTGTTTTTAAGCTTACCAAATCTCTCTTTTCTTTTGACTCACAATCCACACAAAGTATAGTTTTTGGCAAACTACCAGCCATGAACGGATTTGATTAGTCTTTACCAATAGACTTTTGCTTTGGACTAGACAATGCTTCATTGTAAAAACATGGTGCATTGATGACCACATAGTTTTTAGTAAACTATCAACTATCAACGAATTTGAGAAGTCTTTACCAGGAGCCGTTTGCTCTGGACTAGTCAATTCTTTGTTGTCTATGAGACATGGTGAACTGATGACCATTTGTTGTGTGGTGTTAAAACCAACACTTAAAGAACAAACAACATTCCTCCCCTCAAATAATGAACCATTGAGTAACCATTTTCACACTTCATTGCTTATCCTAAAAGAGTTAGCTCATAACCAAGAAAACATAATCTAACCAGTTTTCTTGTTTAGTAGTATTAAATGGTACTAACAGGATTAACAATGAGACATAGAAATAACTAGCAGTACTAACTATAAGTAACAGTTTTAACAAACAGTTTTAAATATAACTAGCAGTACTAATTATAACTAGCAGTATTAATTATAAAGACTTAACAGTACTAACATTTAACAAACTATACAAAAAACAAACCAAGATAAAGGCATTAGGATTTGAGCATGCCAATACTTGAGACCAGAACTAAAATCTACCAGGCACAAATCCTTTTGGTAAGAAGATCAGTACATTATGTTCAATGTCCTACTTTAGCCATTTGAATCAACTTTTTAGCATTGCAGTCTCTTATAAAATGATGCCTAATCTCTATATGTCTTTGTTTAGAATGTTGAACAGGATTTTCTATTATGCAGATAGTACTAGTATTGTCAATATAAATAACAGTATTCATGAAATTGTACCCATAGTCCAGCCGTTGGTTTTGAATCCAGAGAACCTGTCCACAGCAATTTGCAGCAGCCACATATTCAAGACCTTAGTGATAAAAGTGCAACTACAGTATTGTTTCTCTTGCATGCAAGAGAATCAGCCTATTCCTAAAAACGACAACCTCCAGTGGTATTGACTTCCTATCTTGTGTAGTCTCCAGCAAAGTCACTGTCAATGTAAGCAAATATTCTAATGAGAATCCTTAGATACAAAGTCCTAAAGATGGTTCTCGCTTTAAGGATCTAAAGATTCTCTTGACAGCTAAGGAGATGAAGTCTTTTGGAGAAACCTGAAAACCTTGCACATGTACAACTGCAAACAAATATCGGCCTAGATGTTGTAAAAGGTACATCAAAGAGTCTATCATAGATCTATAAGACTTCAGCACTCAGCAGCATCTCCATCTTAACCAAAGGCTTTTTCCAAATCTTTGAGAGTAGAGGCAACTCTCACATCTGTGGAGTTAGAACTTTCTAAAATTCTCATGGACGATTTATCTTGACTGATAAAATGCCTTTCTTTTTTCTGTTGGACCTGTAAACCCAAAAAGAAGTAAAGTTCTCCCCAGAACTCATTTGAAACTAACCTTCGTAAGCTTCTCAAACTGCATCACATAAATCCTTCTTTTAGATCAAAGATAATGTCATCCACATAGATTTTGAACAAGCAAGATATGTACCCTGTTGTCCTGCTTGATAACAATGTTTGGACAATCTTCCCTCTTGAAAACCATTTGCACAAGAATAATTGTCCAAAAGGTGTCCATACTAAGCTCTTGGTGCTTGATGCAGTCCATATAATGCTTTCACTACCTTATAGACTTTATCAGGATGGTCAGGATCTTCAAAACCTGGAGGTTGACATACATAGACCTCCTCTTCAATCTGACCATACAGGAAAGCACTTTTGACATCCATTTGGTAGACCATAAATCCCATATATGAAGCATAAGCCAAAAGATCTCTTAGGCCTCATTTCTAGGCTACCGGTGCAAAGGACTCAACTAGTCTATGCCCTCTTCTTGAGTATGTCCTTGAGCAACAAGTCTTGCTTTGTTTCTGATGACAATCCCCCTTTCATCTTTCTTGTTTCTGTATACCCACTTTGTACCAATTGCTCTATGACCTTTAGGTAAATCCACAAGAATCCAGACCTTTTGCAGTTTGAACTGTAGGAGTTCCTCCTGCATTGCTTCTACCCATGTTGGATCACTAAGAGCTTTAGAAACCCTTTTTGGTTCTTCCTGAGAGAGGAAACAAGCAAAAAGACATGTATGAAGGTCCTTATGAGTCTTCCCTTCATATATAGCACTAAGAAATCCTAGTTCAGAGTAAGAAGATGTCATTCTTCTTGTTTGAACAGTTGACTGCACATCACCAATCACATGATCAAATTTAAGGTAGCATTGTGAAGTCTTGTGTGAGGAGTGGTAGGTACTGCATAAGATTGTGGAATGTTCCCCAATTCAAATCCTTAGAACTCCACTTGTGTGTCTTCAGATGCATGACTAGGGCCTACCAAGTCTTCTAGGGAAGCAGTATTAACTTCAGGGACAACAGTACTAACATCTCTACTACCAAAATTAACTTCTGGTCTGGCAGTATTAACTTGTTGATCAGCAGTACCATTATCCTCAAGACTGCCATCTTCACGAGACTTTTCTGTAGCATCATTCTCATCTTGTACCTTTAATCTTTATCTTTATTTAAAGCATCTTGAGCTACAGATCTTGTGCATCATCACCAAAATATGAAAGCACCTTCCAAATTGGGCTATATAATACAATCTGGTCCTTGTGTGAGAAGATGTACTATCTAGACTTAGAAAACTCCGTGTTTACCTGCAAATCATAGAAAATTTCCTGCAATCCACTGTACATAATTCATTGATTGGGTTAGAAGAATCAAGATCAAACAGCCACTTTGGCCATTTCCTTCTACATAAAGCTATTCTCAAAAGAACCCAATATGCAAGTTTTCCTTCCCTGAACTATTCCTGTTCTATGTTGTATACCCTAAAAAGCTTGGGGGGGCTACTTAAGGAATAATCCAACAGAAGAAACCTTCATCACTCTTTCCATTCAAACATGGCCCAACAGATCTAGAGTATTGAGAATAGTAACATGACATCCAAATGGTTTCATGAAGCCTATAGCTGGTTTAACACCTCTAAAGAGTTCATAAGGAGTCTTGTTATGAGGCTTGACTATTAAGACCCTATTCTGTACATAGCAAGCAGTAGAAACAGCTTCTGCCCAGAAATGTGGTAATAACTAAAGTCTGTTAACATTGTTCTAATAGCAGCCTCAATGAGTTCCTATTCGTCTTTCAGCTACACAAAAAAACCAATTTTGCTGATGTGATCCTAGCCTAACACTATATTCTCTTTTAAACCTTTTTCCTTACAGATAATCATCCCATCTCTTTGTTTTTTAAACTCTTCCCATTATCACATGTCTGATATTTTTACTTTCTGATCCACGAGGTTTTCTACTTCTTTGATTAAAGTTCTTAAGTGATCTCAGTTGTTTTCATCCTTATTTGATAAAATAAAGAAAAAAAAAAAAAACGTAAAAAAAACAAAGAAAAGAAAAAAAATAAAAAAAGAATAATAAAAAAAAATAAAATAAAAAAAAAAAAAAAAAAAAAAAAAAGAAAAGAAAAAAAATTGAAAAAAAAATAAAGAAACTGATAAAAGATAAAAAAAAACAAAGTTAAGAAAAATGAAAAAAATAAGATGAGGAGAAAAAAAAACGAAAAAAACACAAAAAAAAAAAATAAAAAAATAAAAAAACTAAACAAAACCTATTCAAAAAAAAACAAGATAAAAAAAAAAATAAAAAAAAAAAAAGATATGAAAAAAAAAAAAAATTTAACAAAAAAATAAAAAAAAAAAAAAAAAAAGTTAACAAAAAAAAAACGTAAATCAAAAAAAAAAAAAAATAAAAAAATATAAAAATAATTAAAAAAAAAAACAACTAAAAAAAAAACCAACCCCCCAACGCCGCCCCCCCCCCTATCCGCCCCCACACCAAAAACTCGCCCAATCCCAACACTTCGACCCCATCCCATCCCCGCAACCCCCACCTACGCCCCCATCGCAACACCCCCCGACAAGCCCGCCCCCCCGCAACCCCCTCCCCCGCCCCAACCAGCCACTCACAAACCCGCACAGCCCACCTCCCCCACCACCCCACCACCCCGCCCCGCCCCCCCCAACCACACCACCCCCCCTCCCCCCCCCCCCCCCACGCCGCCCACCAACAGACCTCCCCACTCCCCAACCCCCCCCCACCCCCCTCAACAACCCCCCATACCCCCACCCCCCGACCCCACCACACCCGACCCCCCGCCACCCCCAGTCTCCACCCCCTGCCACTAACAACCAATGAGACCCCCCCCCCCCCACTCACCCCCCCCCCCCCCCCTCCCCCACTCCCCCCAGGCCTGTAGCCCCCTCCCCCCCCCCCCCCCCCCCCCCCAGCAACCAAGCCACCCCCCCAACCTCCTCCCCCCCCTACCCCCGCCTCCCACCCCCCCCCACCCCCTCCGCAACCCGCCCCCCCCCCCCACCGCTCCTACGCCCCTCACTCCCACGCCCCACCCGCACTCAGACACCTCAAACCCCCACCCACCCCCCCCCGCACACCCCGTCCCCCCACCCCCCCACCAACACCCTGCCCCCCGACCCCACTCCCCCCCACGTCTACACCCCACTCCCCCCCCCCCCCTCCCGCCCCCCTCCCCCCCCCCCCCAGAACCCCCCCCCAACGGCCACCCTCCAACAACTCCTCACACCCCCGCCCCCCCCCCTCCTTGCTTGTGACAACGCTCAACCAACCCCCCCACACAGCCACCCCCCAAGACCCCCCCCCATCCCCCACCGCCCCGACAAACCCCCCCAGACCACCACATACCCCCCTCCTCCCCCACCCCCCCCCCACCGCCCGACTCCCCATACCCTCACCACGACCCCCCCTTTCACGACACAACATCGCCCCCCGCCTCACCCACCCACTCTCCCACCCCCCCCCCCCACCCCCCCCGCAATCACCCACCCTCCCCCCCCACCACCCCCCCCCCCCGCCCAGCCAAACCCCACACCTCCCCCCCCCCCCCCCCACAAACAATCACCCACCAACACGCCCCCCCCCCACAGCGTCACCCTCGAACATGGCCCATCCCACCCGCCCCCTCCGTACCCCCCCCTACCCCATCACACCCACGCCACCCCCCCCCCCCCCCTCCCACCCCCCCCCCACATCCCTCCCCCCCCCTCCCCCCAACAACCCCCACCCGCCCACCACCCCCCCCCCCCCCCTCCCCCCCCAGCCCCACACCACCCCTCCCACCCCGAGCCACCCACCGCCTACTATTCTGACCTACTGCTTTACTAACCCCCGAACTCCCCCCCGCTCACCCTGAGCTCCACCCCCCATGCTTAAGTAAATGGGCAAAAAGGCAAAGATTCTACCACTCTGCACAGAAGTAGCAATGCCAAAATACCTGCCAAGAGCCCAATTTAATATAACAATCACTAACTTATATTTATACCAGCCGCACTCTTACCCAGAAATATTTCTTTGACAAGTTTAATCCTTTTCTTAAAATTTATATGACCCCGCCTTCTATGCCATAGCATTGATTCTTCATAAGGTAGCCTTTGCAACAAGACAAGTTAAACTATCTAAGGAACTATTTTTCATATCAAACCAGTCACATGTCATCTGTCTAGGAATCTACAGACAGTATCTGAATTTCATCAGGCAACTTAAAATACGGAATAGAACAAAGACATTCAGAATCAGTAAAAAGAACTATGTTCATTTTTGTCACACCTCTGTGAGACACTAAAGAGTTATAAAAACTTAACACTATTGAAAAAGGTACACATCATCAAAATCAAGATATATCAGTTATTAAAGTACCTTTGCCAAAATTTCGCCTCCCTATGCTCCTCCACCAAAAGTAATCATAACCTCCATCAAAATCTTTGAAATCTGAAAGATGGGCCTAATGTTTCCAGTCAATGTGGCCATTGAGCATCCACTATTCAACAAAGCCTTATCATTTAGACTGTGAATATGCTCTGTCACACAAAACTTATGAAGTTTAGTATTCTTGGGGACCCCAAGCCATTACAGCCTTGGTTCTCTATCTATCAGCCTCGTGCAACAATGAAATTATATTGTTGAAAACCAGTGATGCACCATTTGGCGCATGATGAGATCTCCAAACCCAACAATCTGAGTGCTTAACAGCATTAAATCCCTTGCCCTGACAAGTATAACATTTTGCCTACCAGTATTAAACCTTGCCTACCATATTAACATTTTGATAATATGAAACCTTTTGTTAATGTGTTCTCCATTGAAAGAAGGAGGGCCTGTGAACAGTTGATTGGCTTGATT
Organism: Tanacetum coccineum; assembly: GCA_026074375.1. NCBI lineage: Eukaryota > Viridiplantae > Streptophyta > Magnoliopsida > Asterales > Asteraceae > Tanacetum > Tanacetum coccineum. Next base: position 15,665 of record BQNB010112807.1, on the reverse strand, counting down.
TGAAAATATTGTCCTTGGTCTCAGCACAATGAACTGATTGAAATTTGAGGCGGTAACATATAAGATGCCTAACAGTATTCTAAAGACCTAGCAGTACTAACAAGTGTCTGCCCGTGTTAACAGACCTAAACAATGAATTGGCCTTAAGCAGTATTTAACAGCTTTTTAGGCCAGTCTTCATTAAGACTAGCTTTTGAGAGCCAGATATTTGTGTGCACATGGATAAAGAGGTTTAGGACAGCAGTAATAGAATGTGATTCAAACTTCCACAAATAAAACATTCTTGTTATTAAAAAACACAAGTTCATCCTAATGGATTGAATTGTGACCATAATCCAATTCCTTTGATTTCCTCTAGTCATTGTGCCAGTACATTCTGCATCACCTAACGGACCTCCAACGTTTTTCCCGGTCTTTTAAACAAACTCCTTTCTTAGTAGCATAGGTAAAATACCAGTTTTCTTTTCAACCTTAGGGATAGGCTCAACATCATCCTCATCATCTGATACCCAATCTTCCAATAATCGGAGCAACATTAATCTCATCTAGCGTTCTTAGTTTCTTCTTCACCTAACATGATTGAGCAATAACAAAAAACTTTTCTTTACAGTCGTTGTCTACCTTAATGGAAGACTTAACAACTAAGTTTTAGAATCATCTTTTGTTGTTGTTTTAAAGAGTCATCAGTATTCTCCTTAGAATTATCTGACTCTTTATCACAACCATTGGTAGGCTTTAAACTTGAATCCCTAGGACCATACTCATTTACTCTCAGTTGTTTGAATTCTTCAATACTAATAAGAATAAGTCTAAGGGTTGGTTATTTTAGAATCAAAGGAGAGGTGAGGGGACAGCATTTATAACAAATCCTTTTGGTCTTGTCAGTTATCTTGACTTTGCTAATAAATGATCTAGGGTCATTTTTGCTGATTTTTCAACTTTGCCAATTCTTAAACTCAAACCCCGATCTCCTTTTCATTCCTTAACCTTTTCAAAGTTCATCCTAAGTAATCCATTAGATGATTGCTTTGTGACCTAACACTTCTTTTAGAGCACAAAGCAATTTTCTCAGAAAAAAGGACTGTCAGATTCGTTATATTTAAGAATATTGTCCTTCTAAAATGATAAACCATCTTTTTTGTATGTATAACTTTAAAACCATGTCATCTAATTTAACAAGTAAATCATCATACTGATTTCTCTTAGCAGCTTCAATAGTTTTCAAAACAAAGATTTAGAACATAAGATTTTAACATTTGTTAACCTTCAAATCGAGGAATGCATGAAGGAGCCATGTTTGGTCCTGAATTTCTTCATCTGCCATGTCACTCCAATCAAATCCAGCACCATCTATAGCACACATTGCCTTTTCAGAAGCATCTTCAATCTTTACTGCCTTTGATGAGCTACCTTGATTCCAATTTCTGTTGTCTTTACTCCTTGGTGCTCTGCATTCTCTGGCAAAATGTCCCATTTTATGACAGTTGAAACATTCTACCTTTGATTTATCAATATCCAGCAATATGGCTTTCCATCAATGATGATCTTTCTTCCAGTTCTCTGATAGAACTTACTTAGCGCCCCTCAAGCTTATTATGCCATATTCCCACTTTAGAACCATTTCTTCCTAAATCATCATCATGAAGTTGCGCAAGACTCTCATGAACTAGTTGAGACCCTTGTGTGAGTGAGGATAGAAAGGCATATACTGTGCATCACTAAACTTCAGTACTAATTTCAGTACGGGCAAATACTTTGTGTTAACAGTACTAACTTCAGGATTAGCAGTATAACTATAGATTAGTACTTCTATGCCTTGCACGCTGAAGTGGTTAGAAATGCCAAGTTCTTATCATCATTGTTTGTGCCAACTGATTTCTTAACCTTCTGTTCAACAATTTTAAAATTGTTGTATAAATCATCCAAACCCATAGTATCAAAATCGGGTTTGTTCATCCAGACTACCACATGTGTATCCCATTCAGAAAGTGTAACTCCTTAAAAAAAATTTTTTACATATAGGTCATCTGGAGAGTAACTAACACCCAAATTGCCAATCTACTAACAAGGCTTTTGAACCTGTTAAAGATAGAATCAAGTGATTCTGAGCTTGAAGCATTAAAGTTTTTCATACTGTGCTATCAAAACAAAAAAAAAACAAAAAAAGAAAAAGCAAGGCCTCCTATGTTTCTTGTTGCTTCATTTCCCTCCAAATCGAGCATTAAATACAGCTAAACAGTTGATTGAGCATCAACATACTGATTGAAGGTAAGTTGATGTTCATTAGGCAGTGCCATGAGCAGTAGACTTCTGGCCTTTACATCATTCTTTTTAGCCGTCTTTTTCTCAGCATAGAGGCTAGTCCAGCTTCAATCTGTTGAAGACCCATTTTTCGTTGCTAGTAACAGGAATAGGTACCCACAGAATCCCATATCTCTATGACACTCCCATAGAAGCATAATCCTGGATCTAAAAGTACTGTTTGATCCTTATCTCCCACATCTCATACTCCCCGAGTTTGAGCATGGGAAGCTTTGCCAACGCATTGTTCTGAATGTTTTCAAACTCCATTACTTCTAGATCAAAGTTTCGTCGAAACACAGGCCTTCAGATAACCACGTGAGGATAATGTGAAATAACTCGTAGATCGTTGTAAAGGCTCAGGTTGTTTAGACCTATCTAGGATAATGATAATAATGAACATAAAGTATATGCATAGCGGAAATAATATAAGAACATTGATATCATAACAAGGTTTTTCATTCATTATCTTTCACTATTAGCCCAAATTCTACACGATCAACTATAGAACGGTTATCTACAAACTAACAGGGATCAAAGATCCTCGAGGCTAAACCAACCAAACCATCTAGGCATTCACATGCCTAGACATACACACATAATTTTCACCTTCTTCTAGACCGTCCCTACATCTTGTGTACACCTTTAAACTACCCCTTGATATCTCTTATATAAATAGAGATAGTCTAGGTTAACAAAGGAAACAAACAAATAAACTAGGAAACTATAATCAGGCATAAATACTATTTGACTAATCTTCAATCAGCATTAATGTTGATCTTTATCTTTAGCTGATCTTACTAAATCTTGAGGAGATCTTTTCTAGGACCTCTTCAAATCTTCCTATCTCTGAAGACTTCCAAGCTTTGCGTTTGAGTCCTTTTGTTTCATTCTTTTATTCACTTTGTCTCATCAAATCTATAATTCCCAACATATGTTGTCCTCTCTCATTTGCCTCTTGTCTAAAGCTTCAAAAACAAAGTCTTGGTTATGGCATCGAAGGTTATCACATTTGAACTACGATTATATCACTACACTGGCCAAACAAGGACTAGTTCGCGGGCTGCCCGGATTAAAGTATCAGAAGAATCACTTATGCTCTTATTGTGCTTTAGGTAAAAGCAAGAAACACTCCCACAAACCCAAAGTTGAAGACACAATTCAAGAAAAGCTCTATCTGTTGCATATGGACCTTTGCAGGCCAATGAGGATTCAAAGTATCAATGGACGGAAATATATACTGGTTATTATTGATGACTATTCTCGATTTACGTGGGTAACATTCCTACGATCGAAGGATGAAGTTTCAGAGTTCATGAATAAATTTCTCAAAATGATTCAAGTTCGTCTGAATGCAACAATCTGAAATATCAAAACAGACAATGGCACAGAGTTTGTCAATCAAACCCTAGAGTTGACTATGAAGATGGTTTGTTGAGGGAAGCTCATCACCAAACCTCGCGGTTGCTCGTTTTCTTCATACACAAGAAACGGCGTTGACAAAAAACAAGAACTGAACTTTATAAGTTGCTCGACTAACCATGTCATAATTCTAAGCCACTACTATTTAACTCTAGGCAAAGCTATTACGACCACAAGTGTTTCACTCAAAACCAGATCCGTAATCTGAAAATGTCACAACAAACACCGTAAAACTTCTCCTAACAAGAAACCTTTAGACTTATCATATTTTTTATTCACGTCTTTGGTCGCTCTATGTTACCAAGCCACAAATCGAATAATAATAGGATCTTGGCGCAAGTTGAAAACCAAAGCAGCATATTGTATTCTCGTTGTTATGCTCCTACAAAAAGTCGATTCTGAATTTCTATATACAAGAGACCCTGACAAATCAACAACTGAAACATATATCATGTGGATTTTTATAGCTAACTAACAGCGATGGCTTCTGACATTTCATTCAAGACCCGACCTCGAAACTCATGACTGTGCCTGAAATAATCAGTACAGGACTCGTCGCAAGTCCTTCCTACTTCCAACACCTTATGTACCACCTAACTCTAAAAGGAACTGAGGGATTAACATATTTCAGCCAATGTTAATGAATCCTTCAATACTCCACCTAGTGTTTGCTTCTCCCAGGTTCCTATGATGCTTGTTGCTTCATACCTCGCAGAATTTAACCGATTCACCTTCTTCAATACACCTTCTTCAACTCCAGTTGATAAGATGGCACCATCTCTAAGTACTATCACAAACCCCTCAAGATATCATCACAATTCCACCAGTTGCTTCTCCCGGGTGTTGTAGATTATATTTTCCATGATATTGACGTTCATATTCTAAAATCAATAGTCCTTCCTTTGGTGTATTCCATTCCAAAACCAACTCTAAAGGAATTCCTTCAGGGATGTATTTCCAAGCTAATATACACTCTGTCCAACTCAACCACCTCGTAAACACCTATAATAAAAGGACCAAGGTATCATCCGTTGCAAAATTATTGGGCAATCCTCACGACCAGCTCCTCTATCTACAAGACATTAACTAACTATAAAATGAAGCCCTGTTCTGCTACTTCGATGCTTTCCTTTCTTCTAATAAAACCAATAACTTAAAAAACTTTGAGAAAGAATCGTTTGGATCGAAGCTATGCAAAAAAAATTAAATGAGTTCGAACGTCTTGAAGTTTAGGAGCTCGTTCCTCGTCCAGATCGTGTCATGATAATCACTTTAAAGTGGATCTTTAAGGTAAAATTAGACTAACTAGGAGGTGTTTTGAAAAACAAGGCTCGGTTGATAGCAAGGCGAATAAGGCATACCAAGAGGAAGGCCATCGACTTTGAAGACACTTTTTCCACTCTCCAGTTTGCTACGACTGCGGCCATCTGTATCTTTATTGCATATGCCGCTCACATGAACATGATCGTCTATCAAATGGATGTGAAAATTACGTTCTTGAATGGTATTCTACGTGAAGAGGTCTACGTCAGCCAACTAGATGGATTTGTAGATCAAGATAATCCTAATCATGTGTAAAAGCTCAAGAAGGCTCTTTATGAGTTAAAGCAAGCTTTGAGGTCTTGGTATGATTTGTTATCGTTGTTTCTACTCTCCCAAAAGTTCTCCAAAGGCATAGTTGATCCTACATTATTCACTCGGAAAGAAGGCAAAGACATCATACTGGTACAAATCTATGTATATGATATAATATTTGCTTCTATTGATCCGTCACTTTGTGAAACATTTTCTGAAATAATGTGTTCAAAATTTAAGATGTCGATGATGGGCAAAATGTCGTTCTTTCTAGGACTTCAGATTTCTCAAAGTCCCAGAGGCATCTTTTTTAACCAATCCAAATACGCTCTTGAGATAATTAAAAAATATGGTATGGAAACCAGTGACCCTGTGGATACTCCCATGGTGGAGAAATCCAAACTAGATGCAGATCCATAAGGGAAAGAAGTTGATCCCACACGCTATTATGGAATGATATGCCTCCGTATGTATATTGACTGCAGTGATCGACTCTTGAGTATTGATGTTGCTCTGTATGCCCGGTATCAGGCCAAGCCTACCAAAAAGCACTTACATGCAGTTAAATGAATCTTTCAATACCTACGAGGAACCATTAACATGGGTCTGTGGAATTTCGCAAAGAATCCTAAGTATTGCACTAAACAGCAGTTCCATGACGAGCTATCATTTTGCTGGTTCTTCTCCAAGATACCAAGAAGAAGTACACATCGTTAGTATTACCTTTGGATGACAGAGTTAAGTCACTGGTCTCCTAAATAGAAGACTTCCTCCATATCCAGTACAGAAGTCTGCGGATACATTGCCTGTCCAGGATGTTTGCTCAAATACCTTTTGGCGGATGAACTTCATTAAATTATAACTGACTAGACTGGCTTGGGTCACACCCAAAGACTACGCTATGTACCTCATTACTGCGATAACAAAAGTGCCATTGCCTTATGCTGTAACAACGTCCAACATTCCCGATCGAATCATATTGACATCAGATACCACTTTATCAAGGAGCAAGTGAAAAATGAGGTGGTTGAGCTATACTTCGTTAAAATAATAACGCTTGCCGATATCCTTTACCAAGCATTGGGAACGAGAAAACATTGAATTTCCTTTTCAACAAGCCTTGGAATAAAGTATATCTTCTAGAAGACGCTGAAAAGTACTGTACGGGTGAAAGAAGAAGAGTGATGGTGCACATCTTCTTGTTATCCTATGTAAAAAGCAGAAAGATAAGAAAAAACCCAAAAAGAATTTTCATATTTTATCAAAAATGTTACAAAAAGAAGAATAGAAAAAAATATAAAACCCACAAAAGAAATAGAACATCTAAAAATCAAAAACATGAAGTACGCAAAAATAATGTTTTCATGCCACATGTCTTCTAGACAATCGCGAATAATATTAGACGCTTAGAGAAATGTCCTTCAAATAATGAACACGAAGATTTTAAATTCAAGTTTAAATCAAAAGTTCAAACTGTTTTTCATAACTATTTCATTTTAATTGCTTGCTATTATTATCAGATAGCCAACCCGGAATCTAAAATTAAAGGCATGTTATTTTTCGCCAAAAAGAAAATTACCTCACAGCGGGAATTAATTTTCCACAGGACGCATAGATCTACTTTATGATTATGCAAAGGCTTGTGTTTACTTTGCAACATAACCCGTGCTTTCTATATACAATAAGTGTATGTGTCAGTGCATTTATTTATTTAAAACGAGAGAAATCTCATTTTTATTGGTGTTGCACTTCAAAAACAATTAATCATCTCAGTTTTTCTCATCAGAAAATATTTTAAAAGAATTTTCTATCACTCAAACAATGTTTGCAGCTCTTTAAATAGAAAACAGGACATTATTTGAGGGGGAGAAATTCTTTCAAATCTTTTCTAAGTCATCTCGGATAAAAGGAAAATTTCTAAACATAACGGAGTACAATTAAGGGGAGTTAATGTTATTTTAACTCAAAAGGGCTTAAGATGTTATTTGTTAGACATTTAGGGATTAAATGGCAAAATCTAGGACGTAGAATCTAAGTTTGCAACTTAAGGGGCTTAATATGTCAATATTCTAATAACTTATGTTTAAGACTAGGGAATAAGTTTTAAAGTAAAAAAGTGAAAAAGAAGTTTGTGAAACAAGAACCAAAGGACCATTTATGCCATTTTCGTAACTTAAGCCGGTCATCCCTCCTTGTTTCACAAAACGCACATACACACCCAATTCCCTCTCTTACATATCTCACACGCATCATCACTCAAATTCAAAACTCGGTTTCAAGAGAAAATGTACACACTAATACATTTATAAACCTTTTAACATTACTTTCTCAAAAGGAATTGAATTAAAACTAGCTAAATCTCTAGAAATGACCTAAATTCGAATTATGGTTCTTAAAGATAAAAGTTAAAAAAAATCAAATTAGTTGAGGGGTTTTGCTTGTTAGGTTGCGTTTAGGACTCGTGTATAACAGTTTTTGATAATTTTAACATATGTGTGATTTATAGTGATTTTCGTGCTAAGAATCGTGTGAAACATGTATGTAGTGTGTAAGTGTTTGTGGGTTTTGTGGACTTTGTTTGCTCTTTTATGTGCATCCTAATGCCTGACACTGTATTTAGAGCTTACTAAGATCTCTGTTACCTTGGAAAAGTATGTTTCTCCTACGGCTCGTATTCACAACAAAATGGGTACTTCAGTATGCTCTTTGGAATGTGTGCTAAGTGTGATTTGAATCAATTGATAAAGTCCCTTATCTTCTTACATGTCATTCCATAAGTGGCTCATATCCCATATTTCCTTATATTCTCATTTCTTATGGTAGTTTGAGCTGTTCAGCTCCGAAAAATATGGTAAAATAGCTCGAATGTTGTTTCATAGTTTATAATAGAATTGATTATGTAGTCTTGTTTGATTCTAGTGATAATGTTGTGATAACTTCTCAATAGGTTTTGATTGGTAAAAACCTATGTTAGATTTCTAAGACATGCGAAATATTATGGAATGTCCATGCAAATAAATAGCTAATGTATGGAACCATGAGCGAAACAAGTTAGATTGTAATCCTAAGTCCTGTGCCGAAACATGATTATAAATTGTCTTGTGCGAAATATGTTTATCTATAATGTGCGAAACATGCAGGTGTAATCTTCTGTGCGAAATATGACATTTTATGAAAAGAAAAATATTATTTCTTTTTTTCTATTGACCTCAAAAAACAAAAATTAAATTTGTGCTAATTCTTGCTTGTTAATAATCATAAATACATTCCTTTTGCCATGACTTTGTTTATAGTGTTAATTAATCTCTAATGTAAACGTTTGCGACTTAGGATTCACTTTGCACTAGACAAGTTGACTTTATTCATAGAGATGACCTGCACCATTACCTTAGTTGACTTAATTCATAGATTGCATTAAAACGGACATAATTGGATGAAAACCTAATCATTGTCGTACATCAATTCAAATCATCAGGAGAAATCAAGTTAATCAGTAAAATATAAATGTTGTATAATAAGTTGTATTGGTTAATTCTTAAGACAAGAATCTAAAGAAGGCTATTTGTCAAACAGATCTGCTGTCGAGAACAATAAGTGGGTTCTCCCACAAATGATAGAGTGCAAGATCATTCTATACTAGTAACCAATGTAATACTAAGACTACTGTGCCACAGAAGGAAGAGACTTTTCAAGTTATCATCGATGTCATCAAGAACTCTACCGCTACAAGGCATTCACCATTTCTGCTGAAGTTTCTAAAATATTTACAGCATTCTAGTACACTCGTTGAGACGGTCAAGGCACTAACTCCTATGATTTCCCTCTCCCTTGCTAACAAGCAAGTTTCTAGGTCGATGTTTCAATTAATCCGGAAGATCCTTGACATCATGTTCAAAGTTCAAGGAGATAATTCTTGCTGAAGTGTCTATATGGATGAGAGCTACTCTGTACCTTCCTCATTGATTCTTTGTTAAAAAAGTCCACTATATCAAAGCATCCCAGCATGTATGTGGACCACATGCATCAACCATGGAGAACTCTGGCTGCCGTTATCAACAAGTGTCTCTCAGGTAAATCTGCAAGCAATGACAGGCTGTGAAATCAAGGATTGACATCCTATAGAGGAAATGGTTCTACAAGGAAGGAATTGTTGACTACCCTCGAATTGCATTTAGGGAAGGACTTTGTATACTAAATCGACCACATGCAGCTGAAGAAAGAGCAGACCGGAAAACACACCCTAGTCCCAGGTTTACTGCAAGTGCTGTCGTGTAGGGCGTCACTTTAATTGCTTACCAAGTTTTTTAATTTATATTACCAGACTTAATCCTAAAACAACAACTTTAATCCAGGCAGATGTACCCCGATCGCGGGTGGAAGTTTCGTGGTAAGTTAGCGGTCGAAATCACTTAGTTAGGGAAAGACGAGTTTTGTTAACCTCCCTTAATAAGCTATCAGTATTTAACATACTTCTACTTCAAGTTGAATTCAAATTACATTTAAAACCATATGCTCTATAACGTTTTCTAATCCAGGATTCTGGGGGGTTTTTCAGCCATGAGAGTAACGGCAAAACGAATATGAGGTTTAAGGTGACAATAATTAATTCTAAATCACAATTAACCATAGCAAGAAAACAATCAGAAAATAAAAGACGGTTACAGGTACAAATAATAGAAAATTGTATTAAGCATATTAACTCTGATTAACATGTATGGATATGGTTTATTTAGGTGCAATGATTTCTCTTATACTCGAAAACGCATTATCATTCTTAAAAAACTTTTAGATGGGAACATCATACTAAGACCATCAGACATCAGTTTAATACCTGTCATAAATATAACGTATCTGCATAAGCATTGCCTTTTTAGTTTAAATTCTAAAATCTAAATCTAAGGATTAAAGCAATGGTGATCTTGATTCAAACCCTAGCCCCCCCCAATTCCCCCGTGTACTTTAGGATCCATTACTGAGATTTAGAGACGAAATATTCTAAAATATATCTGAGGTAGACCAATCTAGTTCAAAATTTATCTTGTATTAATTAATCAAGAACATACTTGTTGAAACATTACGGGTCACCTGCCGGTCCAACTAAGCTCTTAATTTAAAGACAAAGACAGAACGTTATTTATGATCCTATTGGTCCAGTAATATAAAACACGATATGGAGAGCTATCCCAGTATCTAGCTCGCTTGTTAGGCGTAACTAGACCCAGTTGAATGATAGGTCGCATATTCAAACACGTAAACAAGTATCATGTGATAAACATAATTAAACTTTCAACGATAAATTAAGAAAATCGATTTTAAAACAAACCAAACATTAAATCTTCATTAAGAGGGCTAAAACCATTGTAATTATACAAGCGTGATCAAATAACCAAGGTAAACTAAATGTTTTACCGAACGATACCAAAAATTAAATGATTACAATAGTATAGGAATCACACGATGTCTTCTATGGAATTATGATCGATGCTTGACCTTTGTTGCTCTTCTTTTCTTTAGAAAATCGTCTTTTATGTGTATGGTATGAAGAATATGATTTTTCACACTAAAAAGTCGTTTTTGAGTCTTCTATTTATAGTCTCTGAAAAAGGCTGGTGTATCCTTTGGAGTGCGCGCAAAGTTTAAGATCAATATGATATTCATTCCTAAAATATAAATATCTTCGTATCTCTGAATAGTTATCTTGATGGATACGACGTATGGCAGAAGATGAATACGCCGTATTGGGAATTGGTTGAACGCGTTTTCTTGTGAAGAGTTGGCGCTGATACGCCGTATCTCTTTTCTTGGATACGGCGTATTGGTCAGAATTTAGCAATCTTCAAATATCTTCGTTTTAGCTTCAAAATATGCGCCTTTTAGCATGTCCTTACAATTCACTCCTCAATTAATGCAAATAACACTTTTAAGCAATTAAGTACAAATTCTTGCTATAATTATATAAAAATGGGTAACTTATTCGGGATAAATGATAGTATAAATGTGACGTTATTTGATGTCATCAAATATCCTCCCACTTGAATCCTATTTGTCCTCAAGTAGACTCTAGATTATATTGAAAATGTATCCCAACCAAAGTCAAGGATTTTTCCGTTTAAGCACTTCTTTCGTTTTAATCACCTATACAAGACCAAGCACCTCACGAAATGTAGAAATGAAAACACTCAGATCACTCAACTAATCTAGGGTGTAACATTTAATTGGTACGCTCATTTGCTCGGTCGTGATTAGCTTCGTATCATATTCTTAGCAAGGATACACATCTCCACCACTAGAGCTAAAGAGAAACAAGTCAAAAGGTAGATTAGGTTTTTATATAAGGCTAAGGGTTAATCATTCTAACAATCTTTCACCGATAGTACCACACCAACAAGGCAGCTGAAGCACACATACATGGCCGTAACGACGGAATAGACATGTGTGTTCGATCACATCTTCATTCGAGTTTAACCAAAGGTTAGGATGAAGAATGATATAGGGTAGGGATCTTCTAGTTTTCACCAAAAGTAATAAACCAACAAGGAGGCTAAATCACGCATACATGACCGTAACGATAGAATAGACATGCATGACCCAATCCCAACCTCGTTCGAGTAAAACCTAAGGTTAATTGCTAAGAATGGGAAGTAAATTGTTGTTAAATAAAATTTACAAAACAAATTGATTAAGCTTGAACAAATAAGGTAGTTTCTAGTAACTTTTCCTTGACCATTCCATGATAAAGACTCGAAATATATACAAACACCTTGATCATAGAAATGACAAAGACAACCAAAGTTGATGTTCCCATAACGGTCAACTTCCCTTACATCCCAAACTTACATACTTTATACAACAGGGGATATCGGCCACTTTAACACATAACCTAATACATCGTTGACTTTTATCCATGAATAATCGAGTCCTTATTAAATAATATCTAACCGGTTTAAGTTTAGCGAACCGACTATAAAACTTCCTTCTCTTTTTTGATGCATTTTCTTTTTCCATTTTTTTTTTCATTTATATAACATAAAATCCTTGGTGCAATTCACCGTCTTCAACAATCCATCATTTTTCCGAATAATTTTCCCTTTCACAACTTCATCTTCGAACATAATACATAATCGCGAAAGTAGCAAAATACACGAGCTACATATTTTCCCATTGCATTATGCAATTTCTCGACCATAACAGAGATAGAAAATTTCACTTTGACACAGGAAATACAAAACTTTACACAAAAGCAACTAGCAACTTTGATAAAGTAGGCTTAATCTATAGGGTAGGCTAAGGTGTAAAGGTGTAACCAAATAAAGCAAATGGAGTGAAAAAGACAGGGACTGCTCAAACAATGATCTTCTAAAGGATCTTTACTCTTAAAAGCGAGAGCAAGCAAAAGGTTACATCGGGATTTAAACCAACCAGTATATTTAGTTAATTTTACAACATTTAGGATTTTTGTGTATTCTAAGAAATTTACCAGTTAAAATCTGTTTCTCCATCTAAATCCTAGTACTCCATCGTTGTAAGTCTCGAGTGAATACCAAGCAGCTTCTAAAGTCACTACATCACGACACCTCAAATTTGTATGAATTTTTAGTAAATCATTGGGAAACCGAAAAGAGGCTTAATTTCTCATAATTTGGCATTAAGGGGTTTATAGTGCCGGCGATGTCATGTAACTAGTATTTTATTGCTAGAAACAATTTAAATTAAGCTATAAATTAAGCATATAGCATTTATTTGTAAAAGAAAAGGACAATAACGCGAATCTAATTTCTCCATCCCACCACTTGGATATACAACGTTCTTGTTTTATAGAAAAACAATAAAGAAAATGGAAATAGATTTTAGAACGAGAAACTCCCCTATATGTTGCTCGGTAGGATTTTACCATTGAGTTCTTTGAGCAAAAGATGTGTTGACGAGGCTTCAAAGCTCGTACGAGTTCAACACATGTATTTTTCCAGAGTATACCATATCGTCAATTTTCTTATAGCAAGGTCCTGCATAAAAGGTAAAGAACACATCAACATTGCGAATTGACGCTTACTCGGTTATAACATGGTTAACAATGCAGGAAAAAAAATTAAACACACAACCTGTACAGGATAAATCCGTCGTATCCCAAACCCTAGGATAAAAGACGCCGGTATTGTTCCTGTAAAAAACAAATAGAATTTTTAAAGTACTGAAAATTAACATTATCAGAATGTATAACCTTTCCCGTCCAGACATAAACAACCCTACAGCCGTATCCAGAGGGGTTCGAGTACCGCCGTAGGATGTTTGGGAAGACAGACTCGTGCAAACAATTAAAAACAATTCAAACAATTTAAAAACGACCGGGTTGTCTCTCAGGAAGCACTTTTGTTTCATCCAGTCGTTAAGTTCAACTTTTTTCCTTTAGCTTCCTCATTCTTCATGGGGTGTTGCCACGACCTATCCCTCATTAATGATATGTAAAAGTTCTCGATAAGCGTCGAGGTTGTCCTTTGAATGGTTGAGGTACTCGGACTCTTTTATGGCAATGTACTCTTCGTCAGCATTGAATGAGTACTTCATCATCTCGAATCTCCTGATTTTGCAAACTGATGGTTCAAGAGTGGGATCATCCCTGCATTCTTCATGCCTTTGATTGTCTTGAGTACCGGCATTACTTGTGTCATAATTTCTACCAAAGATATTATTAATCTCAAGATAAGGGTCATGAGCCTTTTTAGTTTTGAATTTTGCATATGGTCTCTGACCATAACTTTCTGAAAGCGTGAATGGTGCGACTTCATGAGCATTTATCTTCCACCAACATTCTTGTAGCTTCACTAGCACATTATAATCTAGTTCGTGGAAGTTCCCAAAACTATTTATTAACCATGCATAGAATTTCATCACACCGGGAGTCGCATTTCCCCACGATTCTTCAACTTTTTCTTTGTGCATTAAGGTTTCATCTTTTAGTACTCCATCAGCTAATTCATCATACCACTTGTGATCTTTGAAATAAGTCATGTTTTCGACCCAAACTCTGCACCGTTACAAAATCCATCAATATCTGAACTACACGTGGGCCATTTGGTTATTCCATTCTTAAAACGATATGGTTCACATATATGATCACATAGTTGATATGGCACTCTGTTATCAGACCATGGTTCCTCAAGATCCCTTGTCACAAGATTATTCAACTCATATTCCTCGTAGGCCCAATTCCTTGGTTATCAAAAGTAAACAAATCCATGTCAATTTTAAGGACGTAGTTGAAGTCGCTGAATGCTTTACACAAGGGTGTCTCGTAGTCAAATAAATTGCCTTCAATCTTGAAGATGTTAGTAATATCATCAGGGTCGACATCCTCCTCAGATTCAGTTTCTTCATTGTGATCAAAATGTTGATAGAATTTTTGAACAAAATTTTCTACCAAATTTTCCCAAGTAGTCACTGAGCCTATGCAATCCTTTTTAAACCATTCACCTGCGACACCTGCGAGTGAAATAAGGAAGATGTTAAGCCTAAATCGGTCTTGACTTACCCTATTAATTTTGATTGGCCCAACTACTTCGAGAAATTTATTAATGTGCTCGAACACATTTTCTCCAATTGCCCCATTGAAAGTATTATCTCGTATCTTGACCAGAAATGTTCCCTGTATCTCAACACAATTTCTCTCGATCATTCTCCCTTCGTTATCATTAGAGATGTAGTTTTTTCGGGTAACAGAGATATAGTCATTTTGTTTTGTCATCGTTAATCAAATTCCTTAAAATAAGTACAAATGATCAGTAGGATGTGCCCTCAGGAGAGAGAACACTTTAAAACAGGAAATCAAATTTTAACACTGTTATTGTATCTGATGACCAATACGCCGTATTTAATTGAATTGAATACGCCGTATGGGTCTGCTGAAGGTTAGTACGCCGTATTGAGTATACAGAATACGCCGTATGTATGGAAGAATAGATACATTGTTTAGACTGTAGATCAATACGTTGTTCTGAGTGAAAAGGCCGATACGTCGTATCCAACTGGTGGATACGGCGTATCTGTTGATCTGTCAGAACAAGATACATAGAAAACAATTAAATAATGTGGGAATTTAAACACACAATTAAATTAATTATAAACAGAATTAAACTAATTAAATTATTCTAAACTAATGGTTAGAAATACTAATAAAATTAAAGGTTAAACTTTTTCACTACCCAGCAACGGCGCCAAAAACTTGATGTGCTGTCGTGTAGGGTCAATTTTTTGATTACCAAGTTTTAAATTTATATTTAGCCGACTTATCCTAAAACAACACTTTAACGGGCAATGTACCCGATCGGGTAGAGTTTCGTGGTAAGTAGGGTGTCGAACACTAAGAGCGAGGT